>PVKC010014284.1:0-22276 GCA_004027635.1 Crocidura indochinensis
TTCTCTTTCTCCGACATAAACCCTTTATTTATGCTTCTCCATTTTGTTTAAAATAACATCACGTTGATAAGTCTGAAACCCTCCCCCTCCCCAGAACCCATCCAGGATTGGGGGTAGTTAATAAGGACATGCCCTTGAGTGGGGGGGCTAATGGGAGAGGTAATGGGTCCAGCTCCTACTCAGGGCACAGGTGCTTGTAGTGTTTAAACTGGGGGTGACCAGAGTTGGCAAATCTTCTCTTGTACCAATATATAGACCCTGGACCTTCAAGAGTCAGGAAGCAGTGTATATGTGTAGGACACAAGCCATTCCTGTATCCAACCTCATACTCTGAGGTCTGGGGACTGGGGTGGGGATGGGGGCGGCAAGAATAGTGAAGAAGGCGGGTGCCTCACATGAAGGAGCACAGGTTAATATCTCTGGGATGGTCCCCTTCTCCATCACCCCCTAGTAGTAGATGCTGGAGCTGCACCATCAGGGTTCCCCCAGGGTCCTGCACCTCCCTGGGCCTCCTCTGAAATTGGTGCTATGGCCTCTTCCAATTCTACCACGGGGACCAGCCTGACCACGGGGACCAGTACTTACTGGACTTGTCCACTGCCCGTTTTCTCTTATTCTTGCCTCTCTTTGACTGTGGCAGCTGTTGTTGCCGCCACTTCTGGCGCCCGGACACTTCTTCTGCCCCAGATTGTGGGGATCTGCCCATGACAGGGGTCCTTGGGGTGGGATGGGTCGTTGGAGGTGTCGATTACACAGTCACTTGCTCGGAAGGGCATGAGGGCGGAAGAGGCATCGGGGTAGCATCTGTCTCCCTTGCACACCCCATCATGGCTCCCGGCCTCCTCACTGCTGGGGTGCACGGACACCTCCTCACCTGAGGATCTGCTCTGCTCACCCTGCTGAACATAGCTGACCAGGACCACATCACTGGGGTCACCGGATTACAAAGGGATGGGGTGCACCCGGAAATGTTCGAGCATATCGAAAATGTACTGGAACCACAGGTGCTGCAGAGACAAACACAGGTGCTTGACATTGTCCTGGAAGTTGAAGGTGAGGACGTACTCGCCTCGCCTCGCCTCACTCTGCAGGACCAGGAGCACCCCATGGGAGCTGGTGCCGCCTGCCAGCACCAGTTGGGCAGCCTTGAGTCGAGAGACCATGCCATGCTGTGGAATCAAGGGTACCCTGAGAAAGGCTGGTCCTCCTCACCTCTCTGTAACTCCCCCTGTAATGGAAATGACCCTGTGGCTGACTGGGGTGTCCAAGGGTGGGTAAGGGGCTGAGAGGGAATGTACTGTCCCAGCGGGACAATAGGGATGCGAGAGAGAAGCCTGGGGGAGGCAGCAGTTCCATTGATCAAAGTGGGAGGCAGCAGTGAAGGAAGAAATGAGGGAGATGGATGCGGAGGGGCAGTCTGAGAGACTCCATAGATTCCCTGTGACAGACAGTCATTGCTCTTGCTAGAGCCAGCACCAGGTCCTGGCTGGGCAGACTCTGAGTAGTTCATGCAGGGCAGCTCTATACTGTCTGGATTCTCCCTTGGCAGAAACGAGGGCACAAGCACCAATGGGAGCGTCATGGGGCTGGGCCTAGTAACAGAGAAGGGTCCTGGAATCAGGTATTCCTAAATGTCAGCCACTCAGGCCTTCACACGCAGTAAGTGGTCTCCAGGATGTATTCCGAGGGGCCTTCCACCTTAACCACAAAGATGTTTTCACAGTCTGGCATCTCCAGTGCTGTGGTTGCACGAACATCCGTGATGGCCAAGCAGGGGATGCTAGGACGGGTGAGATGCCTTGGTGGGGCACAGAACTCCAGTTGGTTTCCTCCTCCTCCTTCTCCTCCTCCTCCTTCATTCTGAAGCAATAAATGACACTTCTGTACTGCCCTCCGATGAGGGCCCAGCTGCCAATTCCACCCTGGCCCATTCCAGCTAGGTCAGTAGATGCCTTTTCGGCCCCAATGAAACTCAACAGCTCTTCCTGCTGTACCACCTTCAAGCCTTCCCCCAACTGAGTCTCAGCCTCTCAAAACAGTGAGTTCATCTGGCCCCCAATTGCCTATAAAATTTTACAAAAATTTCCTGGAGGTTTATGGGTATCACTTTCCTCACGGATACGTTAATAAAGGAGTTTTGCTATTACATCTTTCCTTGGAATAGCTTTACAATTTAAAAAGTAGTGAATTTTCTACAAATAAAAATATAATGTAAAAGAAATCTTTTACATTATAGAAACAGTATTGCTTTTCATTAAAACAACAGGTAGGTTTGATTTATTTTATTTTTAATGAATCATCATATAGAGTAATATATAGATAAACATATTGTTAAATTAGTTCGCATAGATAAGTCTATTTTAATTACTTTCACAATATATTTGCCAAAATGAATTATTTATTGCTAATTACAAATATCCATTTTGTATTTTGTATTTATTGCAATTTGGGAACAGAAAGTATATTTTCAGTACCTTGGGAAGCAGTAATGTATTTGGGAGGACAAGTGAAAAGTCTAAATGAATTAATTATTGGTTTTCAACTTGAATTGTTCTTTAGATTATGAAAACTAAGAAAATGTACTAAAGACCATTTTCTTGCTAATAGTCAGAATTATGGTCTACCATAATTATATAAATACAATTCGATTGGAAATAGTACACAGGAATACTATGTACAAATTAATAGCACTAAAGTGATTTTCTCTTTTTCAAGTGCTTTAATCAAGATAACTAAAATTATGTCAAATTTGTGTGTTCACCATTACCTTCAGAATAGTGAGTCCAGAACATAATTACATTGCATGCAGCTGACCCAGGGCAGACCTCAGTTCAATCTTCGCTGTCTCATATCACTCCCAGAGTCAGGAGTGATTTCTTTTTCTTTCTTCTATTTTATTTTAATATCTTTATTTAAATACCATGATTACTGAGTGCATAGCTAGGAGTAACCCCTAAGCATCACCACACATGGCCCTCAAACAAACAAACAAACAAACAAAAAAGATCACAATTTGGTGGGCCAGAGAAATTGTACAAAGGTAAGAAACTTCTGTGCATGTGATTAACCTTGGTTTGATCTCCAACACTAAATATGGTCCCCTTAGAACCACTGGCAGTGATTCCTGAGCACAGAGATAGGAATAAACTCTAAGTACAGCCAGTTGTAACCCCTTCTGGATAACTCCCCCAGAAAAGGTTTTGTTGAATATAGCTACTAATATAGTCATATAATTTACAGACATATTGATCTCAAAAGAACTTTTCTCTTGGAACATTATCTCTTGAAACTAATGAAAGCTAATTATCTGCGCATTATATAACATTTCTATTAATAAATAATGAAAGTCTTATGAAAATTATAATTTGTTTAATTTGTTTTCATATCTAGTAAGCAATTTTAATATTTAAATGTTTGTATGCAAGAATATAAAAATATTCTAGCATCCTGGGACCAGAACAATAACATAGCCATAGGGTCTTTGCCTTGCACTTAGCCTACCCTTGTTTCATGCCTGGCATCACTGAACCCACCAAGAATGATTCCTGAGAAAAGAGCCAGGAGGAACTCCACTGGGTGTGGTCCAAAAACAAACAAAAAATTCACTTCCTGAATTAATTAGTAGATCTAAATTTCAACTTCCTATATGATTAAGGTTAAAGTATCTGATTTTATTGTTTTCATTAGACTTGGACCTAATTGAAGTTTTTTGCTTTGCTATACTTTCTTTAACAAAAATGGGGAATTTTTTAATTTTAATAATAGCATTGGAATCTAAAAAGTTTTTATCTCAGGGTACTGTACTGGTTAGGACATTTGTCTTGCACACAGCCAGGTGAAATTTATCCCCAACACCCAAATAGTCCACTGAGTATGGCCAGGAGTGATCCCAGGGCACAGAAATAGGAGTAAGTTCTGAACACTGCTCGATGTGGTCCCAAAACAAAATAAAACAAACAAAAAATCTCTGTTATATTAAAATTTTGTCTAATATAATATATACCTGTGTTACTCAAAAATGTAAGTTTAGGAGATGAAGAATATATATCACTTATTCAATTAAAAAATGAAAACCTAGGGCTGGAGCAATAGCCACAGCAGGGAGGGCATTTGCTTTAAACACAGACAACCCAAGTTGATACCAGCATCCCATATGATACCCTGAGCCTGCCAGGAGTGATTCATAAACACAGAGCAGTAATAACACCTGAACACCACTGGGTGTGACCCCCCAAAATTCAAAGAAAACAAAAACAATAAGATCAACAACAAAAGAAAATATGGAGCTGGGGATATGACCTGAAGGATCATGTGCTTTGCATTCAGAGGCATTGAATTCGATTTCCAGCACCATCTAGCTTCTTATGTATTGCCAATGAAACCTCAAAACACTGTAGAAACCTGAAAACAAAAATATTAAATAACACTTAGAAGCCCAAGATCAAAGAAGTGGGGTGCATGTCTTCATATGTGAAGTCCCAAGTTCCGGGGCCGGTGAGATAGCATGGAGGTAGGGAGTTTGCCTTGCATGCAGAAGGACAGTGGTTCAAATCCCTGCATCCCTTATGGTCCCCTGAGTCCGATTTCTGAGCGTAGAGCCAGGAACACCCCTGAGCGCTGCTGGATGTGCTCCCCACCACCCAAAAAAAAAAAAAAAAACATGTGTGAAGTCCCAAGTTCCATCCTCAGCACTACAATTATTCTTTCCCTATACTCCATGACCCCTCCCACTCTTCACAGCCTAGGATCTCTAGCACTAGCAGGTTTAGCATCAAACTATTTTGGAAGTGAGCCTCAAGCACGCTGAGAACTATTGGGACATATTTCCCCCACTCCCCAAAAAATTCTAAAAAATTTATTTTCACAAATTTTAAGAAGTATATAAACTCTAAAAATTTTTAATTAGCAGAAACTGAAAATACATTATCACACATTAGCCTTAGATTTGTCTCCAACACGTATCACAAAGTACCCCAAACCATACCCTCCACTCTTTGTCCTATTTGAACCTAGATTCTAGACCTCTTAACCCCACTGGGGTCTTGTGACTGTAAAAAGTCAATGCATCTACAACACAGAAGTGAATAGCACATGGCACACGCCGTAAATATTTTCTGCTGTCTGAATCTTGAAGAGAAGCTGCAGCTTAGCCATGCTGTTCACACACCAAACCCTGTCTTCATGTTAGCAACTTTCTTTTTTTTTTTTTTTAGAGGAGGGAGAGGGGAGAGGATGGGAGAGGGGAAAGGAGGGAGGAGAGGAGAGAGATGAGAGGAGAGAGGGGAGAGAGGAGAGGAGATAAGGGAGAGGGGAGAAGATGGGAGAGGGGAAAAGAGGAATGAGAGGAGTGGAGAGAGAGGAGAGGGGAGAGAGAAGGAGAGGGGAGAGAAGAGAGAGAGAAACGCCTCTCCATGTTAACAGCTTTCTTATCATCTTCAAACTTCTGCTTCCTCATTGAAATTACATTATCTACTTCATAGGTTGTCTGTATGTATGATTCAAGTTATTTAACACTTCCTAACAGACAGTAAGTACAATCTAAGAGCTTCTTAAATGCATAAAGTGAGCACAAATGATAACCTTATCATGTCTGCATCTCAATAACCATCAATTTGTCACATCACAGATGGTCAACAACTATAATTTAAAATGATAACTGAGTATTCCTTTTTTAAGATATAATTAAGCTTTAAAATAGTAGAAAGATTGACAGTTAAAAAACATAAATTAGGGAGCCGGGAGGTGGCGCAGGAGGTAAGGTGCCTGCTGCCTTGCCTAGGACGGACCACGGTTCGATCCCCCGGTTCCCATATGGTCCCCAGTGCCTGCCAGGAGCGACTTCTGAGCGCATAGCCAGGAGTAACCCCTGAGCGTCACTGGGTGTGGCCCAAAAAAAATAACATAAATTAAGTAGACTGTAAATACACGAAGCAGGATGAAAACAAATTCCTGGTTCCATCTAGGCAAATATATTAGAGATAATGTCCTGTCACTGACACATTTTGCTACTCTAAAACTCCTGAGATTTTGTAGCTACCTTTCATTTAGCACAATTAAGCTGAAGCCATTACAATATTTCATGCTAAATTAGCAATAACTGTATTCCCAAGAATATTCTGAAATATTGGATTTCTGTATAAATTGAAAAAACTTGACTAAGGAATAAATATGATATAAGACTTTTACTTTTTTCTTTTGAGGGGTGGAGGGGGATATTATGTCCAGCAATGATCAAGGTTTTCTCTTGGCTCTGTTCTCAGGTATCACATTTTATAATGCTCAGAGAACTATGTGTGATGCCAGAGACTGAACCATGGTCAGCTGTATGCAAGGAAAGCACCTTACTCACTGTTCTGTCTCTCTGACCATTAACAGCACTTTAAAGTATAGACTATTTCAGATAAACAGTATTTCATATGCAGTAAATAAATACATATAGCTGTAAATATTTAACAACATAAATCAGAGGACATATCTTTTGAGGTATAAAGTCATTTTATACTGCTCACCAATTATATCATTACAGGTGATACTATTATTTACAGTTAATTTTATTTTCTTTGAATTATTTATATCTAAAGGTTTTCAAATTATATGTATTGTTTTAACATATAAAACAATATCTAGGGCTAGAGTGATAAATTGATTCATTGAGCCCACTGCTTTCTAGAAGCCTAAACTACATCCTTTAACGCCCATGATCCCAAGGACTACCAGGGGCCCATGCAGAAAACAATATTCATAAATCCAAGATAGATAGTTACTATGCATTATTTATATTGGATGCATATACAGGTAGATATATACTACCACAACCACTATCATCACTAATGCAATTACTTGCTAGGGTGATGATGAATGATAGTGTACATTGTTGAATATGGGAATAATAAACCGTAAATATGCCTCAGGATCCATAGGTATAATATAGAGATTAAGGCACTTGCTTTGCACATGACTGATCTAGGTTTGTCCCCTGTTGCCACATTTAATGGTCTCTTAAGCACTGCCAGTTATCCTTGAACACAGTCAGAAGTAAACATGGGTGTGGCAAAAAATTTAACAAAATAGATACATATGGGGCCAAAGAAATAGCACAGCAATAGGGCGTTTGTCTGGCATGCAGTCAACCCAGGAGACAGTCCCCTTTGCCTGCCAGGTACAATTTCTGAGTGCAGATCCAGGAGTAACCCTTGAATACTTTTTTTAGATGTGACCAGAAAACCAAAAAAAAAAAAGATACATATGCCTTATATTTAAAGGTGTGACAATTTTCTATTGTGGGGGAAGGCATACTATCTAAAACAGTTAATATTATGATGTTTTATGGCAGTCTTACCACTGATTTGTTTTAAGCTCACACAGTTACACTGTGACTAAAAATGAGTTTATGTTTACTAGTTTACAAGGATCACTTGAACAAATATCAGAGACCAAGTGACTAAAATGGAAATTTGTTTTCTGGCTGAAGAGATAATAGAGTACTTAAGGAGCAGCACACTATGTATGATGCCTACACTGGTTCAAGCCTCAGCATTGCTGCAAGAGCAAAATCTTAACACAGAGATGGGAGTAGAGTGAGAATGCACTGCTGTAGTGAAAAAAAAAATCCTGTAGTTATAGAAATTCTAAGTCTAAGACCAAAATTTCAAGCAATGTTAACTTTTAATTGAAAGTTTTTCTCTTTGACTTAGAGATGGCCATCTTCTTCACATAGTCTTCCCCATAGGGATAGAATTTCTAGTCTCATTGTCTTAAATTTAACTTGTTAGCAACCTACAGGCCTCTTTTACATAAATTACTTCTTAAAGTTTTTATATCTAATTATAGCTTATGACCATATTATTATCTCTAAGTGAAGTACTTAGGATAAGAAATTGCCAATGTGAATTTGGAGAGGGCACACTATTCAGCTCATACCAATATAACATTCTATTGCCATTTTCCTCAGTTTCATTATTGCCACCTGTTATACAATTCTATCTTTACTATCTATTCTATATGTTTATGACAGCAGAAAGAGACATTTTAATTTTACTTATTTAAATATTGCAATGATCTGTTTATATAGTATACTCAATGAGCTTTATTTTAATAATTGGGTATACTAATCTATTAACACATCTTACATAAGTTGGCCTTGTCTCATTAACGGGAAAATATTGATATCACAAACTTGGTGTGCATTTTGTGCAGCAATTCTTATTTAAAGGCTTATTTCTGGGACCGGAGCAATTGCACAGTGGTAAGGCATTGGCCTTGCTCACAACTGACATGGGACTGACGTGAGCTCAATTCCCAGCATATCAGGAGCAATTTCTGAGTGCAAAACAGGGAGTAATCCCTGAGTTTCTGTGTGTGGCTCAAAAACCAAATAAATAAATAGTAATTTTACAAATATTTATTTTATTTTAAAAATGTTTATTTCTCAGAGTAGAGCAATAGTACAGCAGATAGGACATTTGGCTTGCATGAAGAATACCAAGCTTTTAATCTCTGATTCTATATGATCCTCTGACACTGAAAGGAGTTATTCCTAAGTACAGAGCCAGGAATAACTCCTGGGTTACTTCTATATGTGACTCAAAAACTAATATAAATAAATAAAAGTTTCTTCTCTTTTTCTGTGTGTTGTTTTTGGACCACACCTGGAGACGGTCAGGAGTTACTCCTGGCTATGCACTCAGAAATCGATCCTGGTTTGGGGTGCATATGGGATGCCATTGATCAAACCCAGGTCTTCCCAGACTCAGCCAACATGCAAGGTAAATGCTCTAATGCTGTTCCATCGCTCCAGCCCCAAGTTTTTTATTTATTAATGATCAAATTAAGCAACAACTAACCTTTCTTCATCATTGTCTAAATGTTTTATTTTCAATAAATCATACTAGTTGGTGACAGCTAAGCCTTTTGGTCAGCCTTTCCTACATGTGAATGATGAATAGCAGGTAGACAATTGCCAGTTCAGGGACTCATTTGTTTTTCTTACACTGTGATTCCTAGGAATGTTATACTTTTCCATCGATGCCTCAAAGGACTGATAGATTAAACCAATATGCTTTCATAAAGGTTTTTCTGCTGTCAGAATTTAGGGAAAAATAAGAAAAACAAATTTAAATCCTCAAAGGTCTTTAGCAACAGAAAGGCCTTGGGAAAATGCTGTCTGCATTCTATGACAATGAGGACAAAGTAGTTATAATAGAGAACAAGCCATGATTACTTATAAAAGGCTTATTGAATAGACATATAGGCTTTTAGAAGTATTAATTCCAAAAGAGAAATATACTCTGAAACATACAGTTTACAGAAGGCCTGAAATGAACTGCCAGACTCCTTTCCCAAATCCTGCTGACCCCCACCTATACTACTGCTCTCCAAATAATATGCCATTAGAACAAATCGACTGCCTCCCCATATATCACCCCCTCATTTCAGCAAGCTCAGAAGTGTTGAAAAACTCCCTTAACAGAATAATCAGGTACAAGACAAGGACAAAAACAAAAATAAAATGTGTGGAAGAATGATTTATTTTCTTCTCTCTTCTTTCCTCCCTTAATTTTCTTTTATATATTTTTTTCTTTTTTTCTTCTTGTTCTCTTTTTTCCCTCTCTTTCTGTCTTTATTTACTTCTTTTTCCTTCTTTCTTTTTAAGTCATTGTGTTTTACAAAGTCATTTATAATAGTTTCAGGCATACAATGCTCCAGCACCAATCAACTATCAGTGTTTCCATCCCTCAACTATGTACTCGGGTTTTTTTCACTCCTCAACCTACTGTATAGACAAACACACTTTATTTTTCAAGTTTTGCTTATTTATTTATTTAATAAAATAGGCATTATTTGTAAAGTTGTTGATAGTTGAGACTTAGGCACACAAAATTTCAACACCAATTCCACCACCAGTGTTCACTCCCTTCCAGCAGTGTTCCATGTTCCCTCATGGCCCCAAAATCCTTTCATTGCCACATGACAGTCACATTTCAAAGTTCCAAGGTGATGTGATTTTTTACATTTCAATATTTTGATTTAATTAAAGAACTGTGATTTACAATGGTATTTATAGTTGAGTTTTAGATATATTATAATTCAAGATCAACTCCACTACCAGAGTCAACTCTTTCCATCTGTGTTCCCATACTCCATCATTTCCATTCCCTACCTAACCTTCCCATCTCCACTTTAATGGGTACATTACAAAGTTTGTTATTTTCAGCCTAGATTTCATGTTTTCAGTGTTGTGTCTGTGCATTGGATTTACAGCTATTCCACCATCCAACATCACCAATATAGTGCAGTCCTGACCCTTAGTCCTCTATTACTTCCCATTCTCATTTTTTCCTTTCCACCTTGATTTATTTCCTTTTCTGTCCTCCATAAGCACTTGGGTCAAGGGTGATCTAGGCACCTCCTTTCACTGCAGTATATTTCCTCATCTACTCTGTATACTGTAGTTATATTTAGTTCTTATGTTTTCAATGTTATTAAGCCTGTGTTTTGGTTAAATAGCTATACAACTTTCTTGTTTACTCAAGGGCCCTTTACTTCATTTCCCCTACCTTCAACTCTCACTTTCTTTCCTTCTTTGTCCTCCTCTCCATACTATGGGTTCAAGGGTGATCTAGGCATCTCCCTTTACAACATGACATTCCTTTTCTCTTCTAGTTATTATATATACCACAGATAAAGTGTGATCATTTTGTTTTGTTCTTGTTCTAGATTATTTCACTCAACAGTTCCAACCAGGTTGTAGCAAATTGTCTGATTTCATACTTGTTTGAAGCTGCATAGTGTTCCATTGTACATATACATACATAAGTGTATATATACTAAATCTGCATTATCTATTCATCTGCTCTTGGTCATCCATTTTGTTTCCATATCTTAACTATTGTACTAAGTGCTGCAGTGCATAATGGCTTGCAAGTGTTTTTTTAAATCAGTAAGTTTTAGTCTTGGTTATAAATATCAAGAGTGAAAATGCTGGGTCATATGGCAACTTAATTCTAAATTTATTAAGATCTCTCCATACTGTTTTACACAGGGGTTGAACCAGACAACATTCTCACCAACAAGTGACTAAGACCTTTTTCACTGCATCCTTGCCAACACAGATTGTTCACAGTTTTTCATATATATTCCATTCTCACTAGTGTGAGATACCTATCACCTTGATTTGGAATTCCCTATTAATAAGGTATGCTGAGCACTTTTTCAAATACAGGCATATTGGGGTAAGGGATATAGCTCATACTCAGTTATGCTCAGGGTTATTAATCTTAAATCTGTACCCAGGATCACTTCTGGTTGTTCTTTGGGGAGCATATGGGATACCATGGATCAAACCCAGTCAGATTAATTTATATACACACATACACCAAACCTCTATACTAGCAAAAACAACTACCCCTATTGCCTCACATCTACCTCTCTTTACTTCTTCCCTTGATTCATTTCCTTTTCTTGCCTCATTTATATATTTTAGGGTCAAGCATTTGCCTACACTGTTTTGCATTCCCTTTCCCTGTTATAGACTTTTCTTTAAAATTCTTTAAAATTTCTTTAATATTTAAGAATGATTAAAAATTCAAAGTATTTGGCATAAAGAACAAAATACCAAGCTGAAATTTTTATGCTTTATTATATACATAAAATAAGTTATGTTTGTTTTAAAGGTTGATTTTTATATTTACTTCAAGTTATATGTATCTATATTAGGATTATAAATATATTGATATTTGAGGTCTTCAAAAACTTAATGTAGTCCTGGGCCAAATAGGAAATCTCTGAACTAACCAACTTGAATAATTAATTAATGGTACCCAGACACGTGGTTTTAGTCTGTTGGTACCAGTAAGAGTATGGCATAATTCTTTCCTGTATTTTGAAATCACATCTGGCAGAATTTAGAACCTGTAGTTCGCAGGGGACCATGAAGTGCCAGGAATTGAATCTCAAATCCCTGCTTTCAAAGTAGTCATTCGATCCCTTTCGGGCCCGGCCCACACTCAGATAGTGCCTGTTGCATTTAATGAGAAGATATCCAACAGTTCTCTAGAAGTTGCTCCAGATAGTGTCCAAGAAATCATGTGGTAATGGAAATCAAGCCCATGTTACTACCCACATGCAAATTGTGTGCTAACCCCAATAATTATCCCCCAACCTATGCCTCTTTCCTAGAATTTTTTTTTTTTTTTTTTTTTTTTGGTTTGAGGATCAGACCCAGAGGAGCTCAGAGTTTACTCCTGGCTAGCACTCAGAAATCGCTCCTGGCAGGCTCGGGGACCATATGGGTTACTGGGATTTGAACCAATGGCTGTACTGGGTCCATTGAACACAAGGCAAATGCACTGCTACTGTGTTATCTCTCCAGTCCCAATACTTCTTAGAATTTTTAAACGTAAGACTAGTACTTTATAAAGCCCATCTCTTTAAGGAATCTAAAAATATATAAGCAAATATTATAAACTGTGAAAATGACTATGTATTTAGCAATGTTTTACTAAACTTCCTAGAGTATAGAAAATTTTTATATAGCTAATACTTAGATATCAGAAAAAATAAAATCTTGAGTTTGTTTCTCTAGGGAAAAAAACTAAACTTGGACACATTGCATAGATACATAAAAATAATAAACTGAGAAGTCAATAATCATCAAAACATGAGAACCTGGAAGAAATTAATAAATTTTTAGACTCTTATAATCTTCCATGTTTGCATCAGTATGTTCTAGCATATCTAAACAGAAATATCACTACTGAGGAAATTAAATGATAATCAAAAGTCTTCTGATAAACCAAAACCCAGGCCCAGATCGATTCATTAACGAATTCTTTCAAACATTTTTAGACGAACTATTACCAACTTTTTTCAGTTTTTTCCATGAAATTAAAAAATAGTTTTTATGAAGCCAACATCACCCTGATACCAAAACCAGACAGAGATGCTACAATAAAAAAGTTACAGACCAATATCTTTGATGAACAAAGATAAAAATATCCTCAACAAAATTCTAGCAAGGAGACTCCATTGCCTCATCAAGAAGATAATACACCATGACCAAGTGTTTTCATTCCAGGTATGCAAAGGTGGTTTAACACACATAAATAATCATAATAAACCAGGTCTGGCAGTGCCCTAAGGCCGCTCCACCTGGGCGTGCAGAGACCCCTGCATTCACCACCCCATGCACCTGTCCCCAGGGTGAGTGCATTCCCCTGAAGCCACTCCATGTGGGCGGCAGAGACCCCTGCCTCCACCACCCGGTGGGCCTTTCCCCACGGTGAGTGCATTCCACTGAGGCCGTTCCACGTGGGTGCGCAGAGACCCCCACATTCTCCACCCCGTGCGCCTATCCCCAGGGTGAGTGCAGTGCCCTGAGGCCGCTCCACATGGGCACATAGAGACCCCACATCTGCCACCCCACGCACCTGTCCCCAGAGATCACCACACCCGACCCGAGTTCAGACAGGAAAGTACAGTTCCTTGGCACACAGCTGCTAAGAGACGCCTGCCCCAGACCCAGTCTGCGCTGCTGGGATGGGCTAGGACCAATAGACTGGGTGAGCCAGCTGGACCTTTGGCTAACCTAGAGAAGCCTACCCGCCCTGAGCCCCAGAGTGGACCAGAGTCTCCCCAAAGGCTAAGGGCAGCTGCCGGGTGGGTATGGCTGCAGGAATTTCTTCGGCTGAGGCTCGGAGGGGGTGGAGCTCCATTGACTCCTAGATAGGGGAGGGAGGACAGAGAGCTAGGCTCAATAGCGCCCTCAACCATTGTGGCCAGGAGTGGATCTGCACCAGCAGTCAGTAATAAGGAGAAGGGAATTGACCAGACCCACTGAAGGAAGTGGCGGGGCTGACTTCCAGGTAGGGGCTGGGGGCGAAGGAGCTAAGCTCAATGGCGCCCTCCACCATTGTGGTCAGGAGAGGAACTGCATTAGCTCACAACAAAAGGGAAAAGCAATGGATCAAGTCACATAGAGAGAGCACAGGAGGAGCCAAAACTCAGCAAACTCACCCAAAAGACCCTTCTAGAACCACATTCAGGGAGGGTACCAATCCCCAAGCCACAGGGGGTCAAAGCAGGTTGAACTTGGAAGGCACTGCACTTCAAACCACACCAATAAATGCAAAGAAATATGGGTAAATCAAGGAGAACCCTAACATCTGGAGATACAGAGACAAACCCTAGCAAGTTTCCAAGTCCACCAAAATGCACAGATCTATGGAAAGGAGACCTAAAAGCAGCCATGAGGAAGGAAATGCAAGAATTGATCAAGGAAATGAAAGAAACGCTAGCCACCGAGTATAAGAAATCTATGGATGAACAAATGAGACAAATTAAAGAACATAAGAGATTCCATACAAAAGGAATTGAAGGACTTAAAAGACAATGTAACAAGCCTTACAAGCAGAAGCACACAGTTGGAGAAGCACATTGAGGAACTCGAAGGAAAACTGCAAACAACAAAGAAATAAAAGGCAAAGCACTGGAATAAAAAGTCCACTATCTAATGAACAAAGACAAAAGAAATAACCTAAGAATTGTGGGTTTACCAGAAGGGGAGGAAATAGGGAATGGGAAGAACAAGTAGTCAGAGAAATAATAACAGAAAATTTTCCCACTCTCTAAAAAGAAGATTCTGTGAAAATCCAGGAAGTGAAGAGAGTTCCAAATAAAATAAACCCTAATAAACCAACACCAAGACATATAGTAATCCAAATGGCAAAAAAGAGAGAAAGATGAGCTCCTTAAAGCAATAAGGGAAAAAATCTCAAATACAAAGGAAGGGACATAAGAATCAAACCAGATTTCCCATTTGAAATAATTCAAGCAAGAAGACAGTGGAATGACATATTTCAATGACTGAATAAAAGAAATTTCAAACCTAGGGTTCAATATCCAGCAAAACTCTCATTCATATGGAAGGGCAGACTAAAAACATTCTCAAACAAAAATGAATTTGCATTATTCGCTCAAACAAAACCAATCCTAAACAACCTACTCAGAGATGAGTACACAATCCAAACCCCCGATTGTAACCACAACCACCCTACACAACACAACTACACAACAGTCCTCTCTGCTGATAATCTCCCTAAATGTTAACAGGCTAAACTCTCCCATTAAGAAACACATAGTGGAGAACTGGATTAGAAAACATAAATCGAACTTCTGCTGCCTGCAATAAACACACCTACAACTACAAGACAAACACAGGCTTAGAATAATAGAATGGAAATTAATTATTCAGGCTAATAGAAAACAAAAAAGAGCAGGGACAGTCATTCTTATATCAGACCAAATTCCATTCAACCTCAAGAAAGTGATCAGGGACAAAGAGGAACACTACTTCTGATCAGGGGAACACGAGATCAAGAAGTACTAATCCTGGTCAATATTTATGCACATAATGTAGAGCCAGCAAAATCTGTGAGGCAACTGCTTGCAAACCTGGAGAAACACATGAAGGGAAATGTGCTATTGTAGGAGACCTCAATACTCCACTATCACCACTGGACAGATCCACCAAACAGAAAAACAGCAAAGAAATAAGAGCCCTAAATGAAAAATTTAGAAGATCTAGGGTTAATAGACTTATATAAGACCCTCTATCCCCAGAAAACAGAATACACATTCTTCTCAAGCCCACATGGAACCTTCTCCAGAATAGACCATGTCCTAGTATACAAGTCTAACCTATAGAAGACCACAAATGTAAGGATCATTAGAAACACATTATCAGATCACTATGCAACAAAGGTCAAAATTGACTACAAGAAGAAGCAATAAAGAAAAACTAATACCTGGAGATTAAACAACATGCTGCTCAACAACAGCTGGATCAAAGAACAAATCAAGGAAGAAATAAAAAGATCCCTTGAGACAAATGATAATGAAGAGACAACCTATCTAAATTTGTGGGACACAGAAAAAGCAGTAATTAGGGGAAAACTCAAAACAACAAAGGCCTATGTCAAGAAACAGGAAAATGACAAAACCAACAGTTTAAAGGATCACCTCAAGGAATTGGAACTACAGCAGCAAAGAAATCCAACCACAACCAGAAGGCAAGAAATAATAATAACCAGAGCAGAAATAAACAGCATGGAAACTAAGAAAACAATACAAAAATCAATTAGACCAGGAGTTGGTTTTTCGAAAAAATAAGCAAGATAGACAAACCACTGGCAAAACTCACTAAAAAAAGAGGGAAAACACCCAAATCAGTAGGATCACAAATGAAAGGGGAGAGATTACAACAGAACCCCAAGAAATACAATATATCATAAGATCATATTATGAACAACTATACTCAGTTAGGCTAGAGAAACCAGTAGAAATCTACAAATTCCTGGAAAATACCACTTTCTGAGACAGAATAAGGAAGACCTAGAAAGCCAAAACAGACAAAATTACTTCAGAGGAAATTGAAGATGTAATTAAGAAACTCCCTAAGAACAAAAGTCCAGGTCCAGATGGATTTACAGGCAAATTCTATCAAACATTCCAAGAAGACTTACTACCACTTTTCCACAGGCTCTTCCAAACCATCAAAGATACAGGAATCCTCCCCAACTCCTTTTATGAGATGAATACCACACTCATTCTCAAGGATGGCAAAGACACCACCAAGAAAGAAAACTACAGACCAATCTCACTAATGAACATAGATTTAAAGATTCTCAACAAATTTTTAGCAAACCGAATCCAGCACTTATTCAAAAAGATCATACACCATGACCAAGTGGGTTTCATTCCAGGAATGCAAGGTTAGTTCAACATACGCAAATCAATCATCATCATACATCACATCAACAACAAGAAAGACAAAAACCACATGATATTTTTATATTTTTTGGGTCTGTGACCTCTTTCTGTTTTCTTCCCTTTCCACCCCAAATGCACCGGCAATATAACACAGCACCATCTCCCTGAAAAGGCACACCAAAAAAGGGGAAATCTTACATATAAAATATCTACTAGGGATAGGAACTCATACTTGTTTACAATACAGGGACACCTCCCACCTTGAAAATATGTCACATGGACCCAACTTAGACCCCAGGTGATTAGACACCATCTGTCCAGCTTGGATCCCAGACACAGAAATGTCACAGCTCTTCACAAAAGCTACAGTAAACAAATCCCATCCGGGACATCCTTAATACTGCTGGGACACCAACAAGTGCCAGCTCTAATATAATATCCTGACAATGAGAATAATGGGAACAACTTGACCAAGAGAAGGTTATCCTCCCCCACCAGCTGACAATATGACAACATCAGAAGACTTGTCACCTTTTGGTCTGTCCAAATGCCAAGATTGCAATTTACAGATGACTGGCTGATAGAACCATGACCGGACTATCTGTATCCTAGGACCAATAAAAAAAGCCCTGGTCTAGGGTTTGAACTACTACCTGCACAAGAACCATGATATCCAGTTCCAAAAGTCTGTCTGAACAATTGCAATGGAATTGGTCTTCTGGAAACATAAAGAAAGACGTTATCCTAGGCTCTATCATAAGATCAGTGCAAAGACCAAGTCCACCAACCATAGAAGATGTATTAAAATGACACTGAGGGAACAGAACTTCTAGAACCACAAAGAAAGACTTCGTCATAAACTCCACTCCTTGACCTGTGCAGATACCAAGATCTCTAGATACAGAGGTATGATTTTTATCACCCACGATAGAGCTGAAGTCTTTCAAACACCACAAAAACATCAATGGGAGAGTAAATAAACCTGAACGGAGTCTATAGTTAATGCCATGACAATATATTCCAAGGGTGGAGAAACCCTGTGTTTCTTAGGCCAAGGGAATTCCTTTTCGAATGATCCCAATATTTACTGTGCCTGTAGAGGAGGGGGGAAAAGGCAAAAAGCACAAAACAATTTTTTATTTATCTATTTAGCTTTTGTCTATTTCTTTGTTTTGGTGAGGTTATTGAAGCTGTTGTCTTCATTTATATTTTTTATTTATTTTCTTCTTTTCTTTTCTTTCTTTATGTTCTCTGCCATTTTTCCCTGTGGTGCTTATCTTTATTGTTGGAGTGCTCATTGAATATTTTATTTGACACTTCTTTTTGTACTGTTGGGGTGTTTCACCTCTTTTCCCCCTTTATCTCTCAAACTGATGATGAGAGCCTCTAGATGGAATCTGCCCATTTTCGGCATATTTGATTTTTACCCCAGTTTATTACATTTGTCTTCTTCAAACAAAACCACATAACTTGAACTATCTAGTCCTGCCTCCCAGTTAGAGGGGGAAATAAGAAAGGTACCAAGACCAAACAGGTGTAAGACCACTAAGTAGTAAGCTAGGCACAGAGCGGAACACGTATTTTAGCAGTCCTGGGGGTGAGGGAGGAGGATATAGGAGGTAGGACGGGAACGGAGGTGTAGGGAGAACAAATTAGTAATGGGAATCCCCCTGATTTTATGTTGATATGTACCTAATATATTATTGTCAACAATGTGTAAGTCACTAAGATCAAAATAAAAATTATATTAAAAAATAAACATAGGGCCTGGAGAGATAGCAGAGCGGCATTTGCTTTGCAAGAAGCCGATCCAGGACCAAAGGTGGTTGGTTCAAATCCCGGTGTCCCATATGGTTCCCTGTGCCTGCCAGGAGCTATTTCTCAGCAGACAGCCAGGAGTAACCCCTGACCACCACTGGATGTGGCCCAAAAAACCAAAAACAAACAAACAAAGAAACATATGGATTTCCTCTGTTCATGCTTGAGTCATTGGTGTTACCTACCAAACACTGATGAGCCCAACTCAATAGGCCAGCTGGCACCATTTTCTGAGAAGGAAGCAGCAGATAAACATGCAGGTCTGTTCTTGTTCAAGTAATTTATCTTTAATTGAGCATAAATATTCTATATGGCTCCAACAGGATTTTCTTTTTCTAAAAACATTTTATATCTTTATTTAAGCACCTTGATTAGAGACATGATTGTAGCCAACAGGATTTTCTCAATCAGATTTTAAGACAAAGTCTGGATAAAAGACCAAGTCTGCTACTGAGTTGAAACCTGGATTCCTGAGTCTTAAAAGAAACTGAGTTATTTTAGGAGTAAGAGGAAGTTAATATTGTTTGACATTACTTAGATGCTAGAGATAAGAAAGTTTGTTATTTTGATATTTGAAAATGATACAAATTAGCATTGAGATGAGAGATTATTTTATAAAGTGTATAAGAAAACCATTCATACATTACATAGATTCCACCCAATCTATATCATTACAGGAATTTTTTTTGCTAGGGATTACATTAATATCTCAGAATATTGTTTATTTCTTTTTTTTAAGTTAAGATTTAACCATCTAAGACGAATCAGAAGTCCTCCATACACCACAAGAGCACTGAAGGGAGAGTAAATGATCATGCAAGGAGTTTACAGTTAATCCCATGACAGTATACTTCAGGGGTGGAGAAGTCCTGTAACTCCTAGGCCAAGGGAATTACCTCTATAACATCCCCAATACTTAATGTGCCTATGCGGGGGGAAAGGAAATAAAAAACCACAAAATAATCATCTTTCCGCACATTTATTTATTGATTGATCATTTTTTGGCGTCTTTATTTTGGTGTAGATATTGAAGTTGATATGCCCAGTTTATTTTATTTCATTTTATTTTATTTTATCTTATCTTTCTCTTTCTTTTTGCACTCTGGTATGATTTGATTTCAGAACCGAGACTATTGTGTGGTGCTTGTCTTTATTGCTGTAGTGCTCACTGGATATTTAATTTGATATTTCTTTCTGTATTGTGGTGTTTCAATTACCTTTTTCATGTCCTCTTTCAAACTGAGGTTGAAAGCCTCTAGAAGATCTCTACCCATTTTCAGCGTATTTGACTTCTTTTTTTTTTTCTTATTATATACTCCATTCTATTGCTTTTTTTCCTTCAAACAAAACCACATAACTCTATTTATCTAGCTCTGCCTCTTAAATAGAGGGGGAAACAAGGGAAGGTACCAGGACCAAACAGTATATATATGACCACTAATAGTAAGCTAGACAAAATGGGGACCACCTACTCTAGCAGCCTGGAGGGTGATGGTGGGGTATATGGGTTGCAGAAAGGGAACTGGGATGGGGAAGGACAAATTTGGTGATGGATATTCCCCCGATTTAATGTTAATATGTACCTAAAATACTACTGTGAAAGATACATAAGCCATTATGATCACAATAAAAATTTAAAACTATTCCAGTTTTGTATTCTTCCCTCTCTAACTCACCACCAATTTCATAATCTATTTTAAATTTCAATGTCGGGGGATTTTCATATTTAGTACTTCTTTTAAAAATAGCTCTATTTTATAAAATAATAAATAAATAGCTCTATTTTTAACTGTGTATCTCTTTAACTGTGACTTTAATTGTATTTAATATGTGTTGCCTTCTTTAAATATTATGAACAATCTACCCTCTTGAGATGGATGCATTATCAGTATTGTTATACAGAATAGAAGAACTGAGTCAAAGATAGATTAATAGGGGGTCCAGGGCATAGGATGTCTGGTAAGATAATTTCTTGTGTGCAGCAGGCTCGGCTTCAATCCTTGATATCCCATAAGGAGTACTCCTTGAGTGTAGATACAGGAGTGAACCCTGAACTCAGCCAGTTTGCACCCTCCCCCCCACACACACACCCAAAATTAGAACAAAACAAAACAAAACAAAACTCAAATCATGTATAGTGGAACTAATATTTGAACCCAGACAATTAGTTCCATAGTGTAAGTGATTATTACTCCTTCAACACAGTGTGTACTGAATTACTACTGTGGTGTTGAAAAGTTAGCACAGAATACTGGAGGATGAAGGATAGGCTGAAGAACATGATGAACTCTTTTTTTGTTTTGTTTTGTTTTGGGGTCACACCCGGCAGTGATCAGGGGTTACTCCTAGCTGTCTGCCTAGAAATAGCTCCTGGCAGGCACAGGGGACCATATGGGACACCAGGATTCGAACCAACCACCTTTGGTCCTGGATCGGCTGTTTGCAAGGCAAACACCGCTGTGCTATCTCTCCGGGCCCGATGAATAACTCTTTGATGGAGTATGTAGAAATCTAAGATTTCCAGGCGACTGATAGGACAGTTTGCAATGTCTAGGAAGTTCTTTAAGTTATTTCCTTAAGAAATCTTGTCAGCAACTGTTTACCAACCAATTTAAAATCATTTTTCCATTTCCTAACATCAATAATACAATTATAAGAAACAAATTTCGAACTGTGCCATTATTTTGAATAAGACATACCTGAGGTATAGTTAGATAATAATTTGATATAGCTACAATAGTTTTCACACCATTGCCATGATATTAAGGTGCTCTGTTGAAAATATAGCTCAATAAAGTGGTGATATGGCCCCTTGGCTCATGAAAGATTACTTATTTTAAGCAGTTCTGAATTCTGACAATAATAAACTAATGAAACCACTAAGAAAGCAAAGATATGAAAACAATTCAAGTTTCTCAGAAGAGATAATTTTATCAAATACACATGTTCTTAAACTCAACAGCATTGTTTTTATTAGATAGGTTATTTAAAAAGAGAGTCTATTTCAGCGGGGAAATTAGGGCAAATTTATGGAAGAATTAGAAATAGCTGAAACTCAGATTAAGAGGAGTAAAATGAAACAAGTTGGAAACCATGAGCTCAAACACAGGTGTGCAATTTTATTTTCATTCCATGGTAAAACTATGCAAATAAACTCATGTTTCATTTAGAAAAATAGAAAAAACTTCAATAAAAATTGATTTTTATTTATTTTAACATTATAACCTATCAGATAAACTTTTCCTATCCCAGAAATGTTTCTGTATAGTTTCTTAATTTTATATACAAAAATGGCCTGAGGGATGCTAAGAAATATTATGTTGTTTTCCCAGGTGTTTCTTTTTTCATCTGGTGTTATTTATATGACTTAATACAATTTTTTATCTTAAATTCAGTGGCTAGCATAAATTAAATTAAAGAAACTTAACCTAAAGATATTCTACCAAGCATTATATTTGGATCCTAAATTGACCGAATAGGTTTTCTTTTAAAAGAGTAACCACCCAATGTTTACTGTGCCTTTGCAGGAGGGGAAAAAACGGCAAAAAGCACAAAACAATTTTTTCTGTACTTATCTATCTACTATTTGCCAATTTCTT
The DNA here is from genome assembly GCA_004027635.1 of Crocidura indochinensis. Classification (NCBI taxonomy): domain Eukaryota; kingdom Metazoa; phylum Chordata; class Mammalia; order Eulipotyphla; family Soricidae; genus Crocidura; species Crocidura indochinensis. Next base: position 22,185 of record PVKC010014284.1, read on the forward strand.
TGTTTCGGTGTGGTTATTTAAGTTATTGTCTCCATTCATATTTATTTATTTATTTTTCTTTTCTCTCAGCCACATTTTTTGTTTGTTTGTTT
>PVKC010014285.1:0-22280 GCA_004027635.1 Crocidura indochinensis
CACACACACACACACACACACACACACACACACACACACACACACACACACACACACGCAGTATAATCTGGAATCTAAAGAAATGTAGTATTATTCACAATATGAAATTGAAAAAGTGTCAGAAAAATCTAGTGAATGCTGTTTATTCAGTATATTTGGAAAATATACTAGACATAAACAAAACAGTATATTCTGGAATCTAAAGAGACATGTAGTAGTATTCACAATATAAAATGGAAAAGTGTCAGAAAAATACGATAAGACCTAATATTAGAAAATGTCATTCTAGAGTTGTGGAGAAATAAACTGCAATGAATTGAACTCATTTATAATGAGACTGTATCAATAAAATGAATCAAAATGAAATTGATTTATATTTTATACCATAAAAACGATGATTTGGAAATATCAATATTTAATAAAATGAAGGAAACAACTCATAAATGTAAGTTGATGATGAAGAAGTATTATGAAAAAATGTATATTAAGTGAAGGTAAACTAGACTCTTGTAACACATATTAAAATTCTAAATTTTATTTATTCATTAAAGGTTTTGGGCTAACCTCTTTCATGCACAATTTATGTATACTTTACAATAGTTAAAACCCAAAACAAAGTAACAGACGTTGTTGGATAGTTTTCAGACCCAGTTCCAAAACTATTCCAGCAGTTTTTGACGAATCATTTTTCTAAAGGCCTTTTTGACATCATTGCTTCTGAGACTGTAGATTAAAGGGTTCAACATGGGTATAATCAGAGTATAAAACACAGAGATCACTTTGTCAAAATCCATTGAGTGACCTGTGCTAGGACGCAGATAAATGAAGATTATAGTTCCATGGTAAATTATAACTACAATAAGATGGTATGCACAGGTGGAGAATCCCTTTTTTCTGTCCTCTGCAGAACCGGTTTTCAGAATTGCTGCTATGATGAAGACATAAGAGAGAACTGTTAGAAGGCAGATAGCTTCCACCAAACTAGCAAAGACCACAAGAACAATGTCATTCACATAAGTGTCAGTGCAGGCAAGGCAGGCACCTTACCTCCAGTGCCACCCCCCCGGCCTCAGCAAATAACTTGCTTCAGTTTTGTTCTTGAACCATCTTGCAACTTTATCACTTAAATATTTGGAATTGTTGTGGGCTCCATTTCCCCACCTCCCCTCTTTGTTTTCTATAAAAAAATATACCCATTTCGTTCCATAATAAATCTAATCCTAATTTAAGCATCTCTTGAGAGAAGTTTGTTGATTAATATGGACTGAAGTGATGGCCATTTCCATGAAGCAAGGAACAATTTATAGTATATCCATTAAACAGTGAGAGATTTATGGAGAAGTTAGGATATTGTCTTTTGGAAATTATAAAAAACTTAGGGAAGTCTTGAACAAAAAAGGTCATTTTTAATATTTATATTCAAATACAATTGGGATCTGACATATTTATAATTATATATAAAAACAAATATAAATGATACTTAATATTTTAAGATCCTTATTTTTCATTAATGAGTAAAAGATTATGAAGCAATTTATATAAAATTAGTTGGGAATATTTTAATGATGTTGGAACATTCAATATGCCACAGTAATTTCAAGATTCAAAAATAAAATATAAAAGCCAAATGGATGAAGGAAGAAGAAGCAATTAGGAAATTATTGAGTCCAAAGAGTAAAATGATCATGTTTCATTAAATAAACTATATCTGGTAAGTTAAACTAAAAGTAGCTGTTTCTAAGAGTTTCACACAATTAAATATTTTTGTAATGTATTATTTACTTTGACCCTATACCAAAGTGAGAAATTTACTTTTCAAATCTCTTCCAGACAGATCTTTAAACAGTGATTTTTTCCTCTATATTGATAACTTTTGAAATCAATGCATTACCATGGGATATAATGATATAATAATATAAATGAATTAAATATTGCTAACAAATATGCTGATTGCTGCTTTTTGTTTTTGAATAAATCATGGATTTGAATATGTTGTTAGAGTTTTCTCAAGACATCAATACTTTAAATATAACATGAGTGAATATAAAGCAGATTCAAACTATTTAGATCTAATATGCGATCATCATCTTAGAAATACTTACCAGATAGCTATCTTTATTTAATTGCCTCCTTTTAATCAACATGAATTAATTGCTTCTGAAAACATCAATTTTGCACAAAGTATTTTTGTAAAATTGGTTTAAAGAAATATTTTTAATAATCCTTTTGCATCAAGCCACTTGTTCATAGAAATATATTTCAAAAAGATGTCCTCACAGAGGAGGACTATGAAATGATAATATGGAACTTTTATATTATTGAGGATTTTTAGAATGACTTTATTTGCTTACATCATAATGTATAATAACACTTTTATTTGTAAATCTCAGCGGGAAAAAAGATCTGTAAAAGCAATTAAGCATTTCTACTGAGACATTAATTAAACAAAAATGATGCAATGTTTTTCTTCATCTTCAGAATGCTTCAAAATATCTATTGCTCTCCAAATAGTGGTTTATATAAAATTAATGTAATGTAATCAATTCAAAGGGATTTATCAAAAAAGTCATATTTAGTGTAATAATGTGTGGAATAAATTCAAAGGATTGACTATGAATTTATGTTCAGAATAAGTTAACATGTATAGCAAATACCAATTATATGTTTAATTAATAACTATAAGCTATATATGCACCTTTGTTCAAGTGCAATCCTGGATTGAGAGCACAATGCATATAGCATAAATTTTAGAATGTGGAAGAACAAATATATGGCTAGTAAAATACATATATTTTTATAAAAGTAAACTATAAATTATTTAAAAATCTTTATGTTTCCAGAGGATTATTCTCAGTAAAACAAAGTATTTTCTTTTTTTAATTTTAATAATATTTTATTTAAACACCTTGATTACAAGCATGATTGTGGTTTCAGTCATGTAAAAAAAAAAAAGCCCCCAGCACCAGTGAAACATTCCCATCCTAAATAAAGTTTTTGTTGGTTTTTTTGTTTGTTTGTTTGTTTTGTTTTTGGGGGCCACACTGTTTGATGCTCAGGAGTTATTCCTGGCTAAGCACTCAGAAATTGCCCATAGCTTGGGGGAACCATACATACGGGATGCGGGGGGATTGAAATGCGGTCCTTCCTTGGTTAGCACTTGCAAGGCAAACACCTTACCTCTAGCGCCACCTCACCGGCCAACAAAGTATTTTCTTAATGACATTAATAAAAACACATAGCTAAGGCACCACCAACACACCAGTGTCCACAAAGAACTCTATTATTTTCGTGACAATGAACCAGAGTACTTTCCCAATCACCTCTGTTGCAGAGACAGAGGTGAATTAAGTAAAGGAGAGGCAGAGCAATGAGATGCCACCAAAAATTAAAATGTTATCACAAGTAATAGATTTTTATATTATATATGAAAAGTAAACTTGATTAAATAAAAATATGTTTAATGTGCCTGCTTTTCAGATATGTTGTAAAAACACTCAGTGTGCATCTATTTTCAGAGAACTTCTACTTGTGAAGGAGTGCTGGAAGTGCCATTGGGATTTCATTTGAAACATATTTGTGAAGTAGGAAAATAGGAAATAATGGCCTCAAGAGAAAAATCTATCTCTCTCCTTCTCTATTCACCCTAATGTCATCAAGTATTGGGAAATTTGTATTGGTAATGTCCATTATGAAAACTTGTACTAATCCTTATTCTTGTTATGACATTTAGAAGTTAGGGGTTTATTTTTTCTGGAGTTAGAAATGGCATGGAATTCATTCTGATCACTCAGTGAAGCAACAAAGATGGGGATTAGATAAACAGAAAGAGAGAGGAAAAGAGAGAATGAGCGAGAGATAGACAGACAGGGACAGGTCAAGGCACAGACAGAAGCACATACACAAAGACAGAGACAGATTTGTTACAAAAGACTGGGAGATAGAGTGTAAGGAAAGAAAAAGGAGGGAAAATGGACAATTTGGACATTTTTTATTGGTGCTAGGGTAGAAGTTCCTAATTTCAAAGTTTATTATTTAATAGTAAATATTAAAAGTAATCTTTTAAATCTAAAATTTAGGGGAAAAAAGTTAAAGAAAGTAAAAAAATAATTGAAAAATTACCAGTTTTCTATCACACAACCTACCATCAGCACTTAAAAATGATACCGTAGGTAGGCTGCTTGCCTTGCATTAGCAGACATGCATTCAACACCCAGCAGAGAGAGAACATGCAAGCAAAGTGAAGGAATATTTAAATGATACAATAGCCAATACATTTGTGTACTAATGTTTCTTGTGAGTACCCTTTATCTTTTGCAATTGTCAGTTAAAAAAGAGAACACTAGGTACCAAAGCAGTGGTTCAAGCAGTAGGACGTTTTCCTTGCACATGCTGAACTAGGATAGACCGTGGTTCGATCCCCCGGCATCCCATATGTTCCCCCAAGCCAGGAGTGGTTTCTAAACTCATAGCCAGGAGTAACCCCTGAGCATCACTGGGTGTGGCCTAAAAACCAAAGAGAAAAAGAGAGAATTCTAACACTGTCTGAAAACAATGAGAAAAATGATAGAATTATTCAATAAAACATGTTTTTCTTCATTAAATATGGAAGAGACTGAATACCATAATAATTTGTATTCATTGAGATACAAAAACTCTTGATGATAAAATTATATTTCCAAAAGGATGCAATGAGTGTAAGTCTATAGGTCAAATGCATTTTAGTTCTACAGTCTCTGTCCAGAGTTTTGCAATTTTATCATCTCTTAATGTTTTTAGAATTATGAGTGAGTGTTCATGTTATCAATATTTACTTCTTAAGATAGAATGGTGGAAGTTAAATCAGGATATTTACCTTAGCATGGTAGAATATGTGATTTAGATTAAAAAGCAATGATTTTAAAAATAATAGAATACAACCAGTAATGTTCCTGGATTACTCGTCTATGCATTCAGAAATCAATTCTGGTAGCCTTGGGGAACCATGTAGAATGTCAGAAATCACACGTTGGTTCCCAAGTGCAAGGACAGGTCATATCCACAGTACTATGGCTCTTAGTTACCAAAATTATTTGTTTGTCCACCATTTCTACTTTTTTTTTTAATATAGCAAATCCTTTTTAATTGATTTAATTGTGTTAAGTGTTTGGGCCATACTTGACTGTTGGGCAACAGTGGCTGTGCTTGTTATATATGGGTAGCAGCTTACAGTTTCGCACAAGAAATCAGACAGATTCATAGGAGAAATTGCAATTTCGACCAGGGCTGTTGAGCAGCATCTTGGATCTGACTGAGAAAGTCAAGTTTCTTTTTCTGCTATTCTTCTCTGTTGCTTTTATTAGGCAGAGTTTAATATAAATCATCTGAGGGTCAGGATTAATTATAAAAAGGTGATTTGTGTTAAATAACTCAAAAAGTTGAAAAATAATTTGAAATGATTTTACAGATGTAAATTAACAATGCTCTGGGATTACTCTTAATTCTGACCTCAGGCATTATTCTTGGTGGAGTTAGGAAATCAGTTGAAGTACTGTAGATAAAACCTGGGTTGGCTACATGCAGGAGAATCAGAATATCTCTCCAGTCTCAGAATTTTAAAAATATATATTCATTGTGATGTTTTCTTTTCTTTTTCATTGATTTTGTTTTTTGGGGTCATACCTGGCAGCGCTCAGGGATTACTTCTGACTCTGGGCTCAGAAATTGCTCCTGGCAGTCTTGGGGGAGAATATGGGATGCTGGGATTTGAACCATCATTCATCCTGGATCAGCTGCATGCAAGGGAAATGCCCTACTCCTGTGCTATCTCTCTGGCCCATGTTTTCTTAGAGGAAGTAAGATCCTTTATTAAGCCAATCAAATTTTCTCATAGAAAATGAGCATATAGAAGAATAAAATCCTGAATTGTCATCACACTGGTCATGTTTGTAGCAAATAAGACAATAATAAGGGCAAGAAATTGCTCATAAGAAACTTTGACTGTCATACATTACTTACATCTCTAAAAGAAGTGTCTCTGCTTATTCTGTTTTTAGTTTTTCATCTCCTTAATACTCTTGTAGATTTGAGGTAATAATTCTAATTAGGTAGGATAATCATATGAAAACCATAATGCACTTTATTCTCAATAGACACTCTTTCTTTATTTCTACTACCCCAAGAAGTTAAGTGAACAAATGTTTACACATCTTTACAAAAAATACATCAATACCATTTGATCTAGGCCCTACCATTTTCATTTTGTCTCTCAGTGATTCCAAGTATATTTTGTTGTCAGTGATGAACTTGGGAAAATTCAAAGCTATTTTCAGCCCCATTTTTTTTCTATCCAATAACACTCTTATTTTATCTGGATTAGCATAGACAATAGGAATGGAAGATCCCTTGATCCATATAAGACTCATACTTTGCTTGTGTTCCTGTATATTAAACAAGAGTAATGACTCTTTTTTGTTTAGGGGCCACATTTGGCTATTGTAAATAGCTCTGCAATAAACATAGATGTGAGGAAGGCATTTTTGTATTGTTCTTTTGGGTTCCTAGCATATATGTCTAGGAGTGGTATAGCTGGATCATATGAGAGCTCGATTTCTAGTTTTTTTGAGGAATCTCCATATTGTCTTCAATAAAGGCTGGACTAGGCATATCCACCAGCTCTCCACATCCTGTCAGCAATGATTGTTCTTGTTCTTTGTGATGCATGACAGTCTCTGTGACATGAGATAGTACCTCATTGTTGTTTTGATTTGCTTCTCCATGATGAATAGTGATGTGGAGCATTTTTTCATGTGTCTTTTGGCCATTTATACTTCTTCTTTGAGGAAGTATCTGTTCGTTTATTCTCCCCCACCCTTTTTTTTTTTGGTTTTTGGGCCACACCCAGTGATGCTCAGGTGTTACTCCTGACTATGTGCTCAGAAGTCGCTTCTGGCTTGGGGACCATATGGGAAACTGGGGATCGAACTGAGGTTCATTCCTAGGCTAGTGCAGGCAAGACAGGTACCTTACCTCCAGCTCCACCGCCTGACCCCTTATTCTCTCTATTTTTGGTTGGGGTAAGATTTTTTTTTCTTGTTAAGTTCCATCAATACCTTATATATCTTTGATGTTAGCCCTTTATCTAATGAGTATCGGGTGAATAGTTTCTCTTATCCTGTGGGTGGCTTTTGTACCCTAAGCACTATTTCCTTTGAGGTGCAGAAGCTTTATAGTCCATCTGTTTATCTCTGCTTCCACATGTTTGGAGAGTTCTGTTTCCTCCTTGGAGGTGCCTTTAGTCTTAAAGTCATGGAGTGTTTTGCCTACATGTTGTTCTATATACCTTATAGTTTTGGGTCTGATATCAAGGTCTTTAATACATTTGGATTCAACCTTTGTGCATGGTGTTATCTGGAAATTGGAGTTCGATTTTTTGCAAGTGGCTGATCAGTTGTGCCAAAACCACATTAATTAAAAATAAATATAATATTTTTCACTGATAGAGGCTATATTCTGTTAAATTATGGAAATTATAAATTTTATTATTAAATTTTAAATATTCTTTAGATTATTAAACATCTTCAAAATCTTTTCACCTTGGTCTAAAAAATAACACGTCTAATTTCTATATTTATATCTAATACAGTGATTTAACTCCTTGGCATCTTTTATCAAATGCCACATTTTCATTTATGAGAAAGGAATCTATGCCTTCAATAAAATTTACTTTTTAAATTAAAATAAATATGATATATTTCACTGAGAGGCTATATTCTGTCAGGTTATAGGAAATTATTGATTTTATTTTAATTTTAAAAATTCTTCATGTTGTCAGATACCTTCAGGATCTTTTTAGGTTTGTAAAATAGCTTTTATAAAACACTGTCCTGTCATTGATGTAAATTGTTGCCTTGTTTAAAGAAGAAATATTGACAACATTAAAGTCTGATTTTTGACTCTTTTTTTTTTTTTGGTCTTTTGGGTCACACCTGGCAACACTCAGGGGTTACTCCCGGCTCAATGCCTACATCGCTCCTGGCAGGCTTTTGGGATCATATGGGATGCCGGGATTCAAACCACCATCCTTCTTTCTGCAAGGCAAACACCTTACAGTCATGCTATCTCTCAGACCATGATTTTTGACTTTTAAAAGCATAGACAAGTTGATTTTTATTCATTAAATTTACATAAACTAAACTTTTGTGGAAATGTAAACTTGCTTGTACTATAACTTTGTAGTAATTGACTTGTGAATTTAGAACATGTACATCTATATTTGTATACTAGTGTATGCCTATAGACTATAATAATATGGTTTATGAATGATAAGAGAAAAATCATGAAGGTGATTTTTTCTTCATTTTATTTCTTCAAATTATACTTAGTATACAATTAAAGTCACTATTTGCATAACTAAAAATAATTCTTTATGAACATATACATTTTGGTGGGGATTAATTTGCATAACTCAATTGTAGGAGTATTGCAACCATTTTTTAAATTTCAGTGGGATTAAGTTTGGTCTGAAGGGACATTGATGTTTATAAGTTTAATGCTAGATATGCAGAATGGTGATTGATATATGTATTTTGGCATCCCTGTAGATAAGGAAACAAGAGAAAAAAATCTGAAAAGAATTACTAAAAAGTGACCAAAGATATTTTTTCTTTTCAAATAGGGATGACAGTTGGAAGTTTTATCCTAAAATATCATTTTTTGGTTTACTTAGTTTAAAAAATGAGTATTATTTGACTTAACTTGTTATTCCACTAGCAGAGGGGATTATCATATCAAAAAATTGTATATTTTGTTTACTTTTTCTTTATGCCAGGATTCAAACCTAATGCAAATTACTTGTCCTTTTTACTAGACCATTACAACCCAAATAAGTTTTTAAGGAATGAAAATTGTAGCTCAAAATAAGTTAAAATATAGATTAGATAAATAATATAGTGGGCATAGCCTTTGCCTAGGCAAGGGCAGTTGCCCTGTACACTTCTATTATGAATCTCTACTCACCCTGCATGGGTCTCAGAAACTGCCAATAGTGTCCCATGATTGACAAGCCCTGAGTAATTCTGGATGTGTCCATGATCTAAATATATTACTTTAATTGAGTCTATGTTAGAAAATTCTAATTTTGTGTAAAACAATGATAGATTCTATGCATATATTTTAACCAAAATTATTCTGAATCTATACCTTTTAGCATATTTATTCCATAATTGACATTTTAAGAGAATATGGTAATGTATGATTCATAAGCATATTAAAATATTATCCAAGAAATGTGTAAGCAGAGACTATCCATCAAAACTTTCAGATACACTTTTTATACTTTTATTATTAATGTTACTATTTTTTTGTTTTGGGCCACACCCAGTGGTCCTCAGGTGTTACCCCTAGCAGATCAGGGGACACTAAAGGATTCTGGGGATAAACCTGGTCAGCCATGTGCAAGGAAAACACCTTACCCGCTGAGTTATTGCTCCAGCCTTAAGATATAATATTTAAAGCTCCAAAGTATTATTAGCTTTTTATTTTTATATTTTTGAGCCCACCTGGCAAGCATTCAGGGTTACTCCTGGCTGTGTTCTCAGATATCACTCATTGTAGCTGGAGGGACCAGATGAGATGACAGGGAATGAACCTGGGCCAGCTGCATGAAAGGTGAAGCCATACCTGCTGTGCTATTGCTATTCTGTGTTTGTTAGTTTTTGTTTTGGGGCCACACCCAGAGACCCTCAGGGGTTACTCCTAGCTCTGAAGTCAGGCTCCTGGGGAACATAGGGATGCAATAGAATTGAACCTTGTTGTGTCCGGGTCAGCTACATGCAAATTAAACACCCTACTACTGTGCTATCACACCAACCCTCAGGATAATTTATTTTTAATTTTCTATTTATTTCCTGAAATTGTCCCTCTTAGGCACAATCAACATCAATGATTAAAACAATACACAATAATCAGTTTGTTATAAAGTCAATAGATTGCCTCAAATTTTTCTCGACATATTATATGTTGCCTTCTGTTCTTGATCATGAAGGATTCTGCAAATATTTATATCTTAATGAGACTTAGTATAGAGGGTAAAGATGTTATGTTGTCCACATATGTTCTTAGATTTCATCCCAGTGTGCCTCATGGTCACCTGTACTCTCCAGGGTGATCTTTGAATGATTAGCACTGCCAGGTGTTGGCCAGAGTGACTAAAAAACAAAAACAACTAATGAGACAAATCGTTTTATTTTCCACTCAGTTATTTGAAAATCATGGGTGAATAATTTTTTGAAAAAATTTTATTTGTTTGTTTTTGAGACACACCCAGTGACCTCACGGGTTATTTTTGGCTATGCGCTTAGAGATTGCTCCTGGTTTGGGAGACCGTATAGGACACCTGAGGATCGAACCATGGTCTGTCCTGAGTCAGCTTCATACCAGGCAAACACCCTATTATTGTGCTATCTCTCCGGCTCAAATTTTGTGAATTTTTAAATATCTCTCTAAAATAAACATACAGCAAGATGCATCAGCTAACTTAATAATTTTTATTATGAGGACTGTGTTTCAATATATAAGAGAGTGTTTCAATTTACTAGATTATTTTATAAGTTTCTAGTGTTTCTATTGATGAAACAGTCAATAGTTTATCATCTTTATCTCATATGGTATACATCAATTTTCTGGAAGCAACTCATTAAGAGTTAAAAGAGGAAATATATGGCAATAAGGCCTGATAAGTATCTAGTATAAAATTTCATTTCCAGTAAAGAGACAGCAAATGTTTAACTGATAGTCTATTCTCTTTGTTGTGACCCTCATTCATTATATTTAAGCTAAAGTATTTATATGTGATATAAATCATGTGTACATTAACTTATGTAAGATTTGTCTAGTATAAAATATTCAATAATATAGTGCTACTAATAGCAGTGATTAAATTGAATAAATAGTATTTATCAATATAACAGAACATTATTTTAATTATTATTAAATTGTTATAATCATTTTAACTTTATTACTTTATTTATGTCATTAATAAATCAGCAATCCAGATGATACAATTTAGTTAAAATTAGGCAATTTTATTCTGATGTGCTTTATTATTTAGATAATATATCTGCAATTATCTGTTGCTGTTAAAAAATTGGGGGTAGCAGGATTTTTTTTACATGACACACTAAATATGGATAATCTGAGTATTGGAGGATGTTTCTGTGATTGTGATTACGAAAGCCTAAGTAGATGTTAGACAAAATAAGAAATGAACATGTAAATAAATATATACAAATAGGAATATAAAAGTAATGAATGTATTTTCACTGGAGACATGGAATCTGCAACCTATTTATAAAATTGTAGTAAGTAATCTGGGACAGTAAATACTTTTGAAAATGTTCTACTTATCAGAATCATGATACCAATGAGTGAAAAACATCAGCTAATAAACATTACAAGATCTATAACTTGGTCCTGAGAGGATACATATTGATACTTAGGGACCATACGTTGTGCATATATAACGAAGGAAAGTTAGAAGGCAGTGGTGACCAGCCTACAGAAAGAACTTCGTCAGTCAATAGTTCTGGGTTAGTAGAAATACTTATTTTGTGTCTCTATCCGTGTTTCAATTTTTTCATATTTTATGATTAAATATTTTTATAAAAGCAAGAAAAATATTATATCTTTACTTTAATGTTTGTATTAAATAAAAATCAAAAGCTTGTAAGAAGAAAGATAATATTTAATATTATCAAGTTAGATCAGTTTTATGAAATTGGATATATTGCATTGAGTACCATATTATAATAACTAGTTCATAATCAATTCTTGACCTTTGCTGAAAAATAGGTGCAATATTCATTAAGATGGTAATATGAGTCTAACCTTGAACTTCCATTTCTTTGTCACAAACAAGGATCACCAGAACTGGGCCATGGCTGTGGAGAACTGCTCTGTGTTTACTGAGTTCATCTTTTTAGGACTTACTAGCAGAAAGGATGTGCAATTAGGACTCTTTGTGTTGTTTCTCTTTGTTTATGGCACAACTGTGGTTGCCAATGTAGGGATGATCCTGCTGATCAAGATGGACTCCAGACTCCACACTCCCATGTACTATTTCCTGAGCAACCTGTCCTTCTGTGATGTCTGTTACTCCTCCTCTATCTCTCCTAAGATGCTGGTTGATTTCTTATCTGAGAAAAAGAGGATTCCATATCATTTTTGTACCATTCAAATGTATATTTTTGCTGCCTTTGGTGACATAGAATGTCTCATGCTGGCTGTGATGGCATATGACCGTTATGTAGCTATTTGCAATCCACTTCTTTATACAGTTGCCATGTCCAGAAGACTCTCTTCCTTGCTTATGTTTCTTACCTATTTTATGGGCTTTCTAGACTCTACAATCCACACCTGCTTAACTTTTCGGTTGTCCTTCTGCAATTCCAGTATTATCAATCACTTCTTCTGTGACATCCCTCCCTTGATTTCCCTTTCTACCTCAGATACATTCATTAATGAGATAATGTTATTCATCTGTGGTACCCTTATTCTGGGGATTAGCATCTTCACAGTCTTCCTCTCTTACACCTACATCATAGCTACAGTTCTCAGAATGAAGTCAGCTGAGGGGAGACACAAAGCCTTCTCTACCTGTGCTTCCCACTTAAGCTCAGTGGCTCTCTTCCATGGCACACTTCTCTATATGTATTTGCGACCCAGCTCTAGTTACTCCATGGACACCGACAAAATGACTTCTGTTTTTTACACTGTTATCATCCCTATGTTAAACCCATTGATCTATAGCTTAAGAAATAAGGATGTAAAAGGTGCCCTGAAAAAAGCAATCAGCACTAAGTTATTTCTTGGGTAAAATCAATGTGTCTTGAACTAAATTACTTAATTAGAGCTATTAAAATTTAGATCTCAATTTTTGGTTGAATTTTATGTATCAACAATACTCCTTGCAAATACTTTTATTACTTGGCAGTATATGTATATTTATTGCATATTATATTAAATTCAATCATTTCAATACCCAAATATATGTATGATTACACTTGTTTATTTCTCCTCATCAATAATAATAAAATGATTAACTTTTCCATTTTGTGTGATGGTTTCTCAATTTCTCTTCACTGTGTAGTGGTCTGTTTCACAAATGTATCATTGAATAGCCCTATCCCCAATGTAATTTTATTTAAATGAAGTTAATTAAGTTTATAATTCAAGCTAATAGTCTAATGAATATTCTAATGAAATTTTAACAAGTGCTATTTGGTGTGCTTAGTCAGAAATTAGTCATTCAAAGTATGCTTGTTTGTAATAGTCCCCTAAAAGGACACTTTGTTTCAGCCTTAATTAAAAATACCTATTTAATAAAATAAGAGTACACAAGAAATCTTTTACCTCAATTTCTATAGGTTTTTAAAGTTCTCTAAATGCATACCTTTTGTTTCATCTTGTTCACTAAGACCATACTGAATTAAGGTGTGCAGAGCTTTATAATCAATGTAAAAATCATAGAAAGCTATAATTAATGTTCTCAAGACCCAAAGTAAAGTACTTTACCGTAAGTAGTCCTAGTATGCTCCTTTGACTTTAAATCTTTCTGGGTTTCATTTTTTTGCTTAGATAGAGTTGCTGACAGCAGGCTTCCTTTAATGTTTAATACATTTGAATATTCTATTCCTTGCCAATGTGCCCCAATTATATTAGTTCATATGCATCATCAGTAGGTCTGCATCATGCATCATGTTGATATATATAAATACGTTATATATATATTTAATTATGCATATGCAACATCAGTAGGCCTGCATTGCTGCTATGCTTTCCTGGGTATTAAAATGTAAGTTCATGTTTACATAAAATATATATTTATTGTATATAATATATTTCATATATAAAGCAAACAATTATGTAATCTCCAATAATTTTATTTGTTTTAGAGTAACACCTGGTGATTCTTAGTGTTCACTCATATCTCTGAATTCAAGAATTACTTCTGATAGTGATGTGGGGTCATATGGAATGTCATAGATCAAACCTGATTTTGGCTGTTTGCATGGCAAGTACCTTAGCTGTTCTGCTATCTCTCCAGTTCTGTTTCAAAGGATATTTCAGCAAAAAAAAATTATGCCTTTACTATTGAATGTTGCTTTCCAATAACTATCTCCTTCTCAGTTAATGCCACTACTAATGAGTTTTTTTCCAGAAATAACAAACCTGTTAATGCAGACTTAGTTCTCTCATATTATAGTAACAGAGCTCAGAATTTATGAGTAATCACTTAATTACATAGATTGCATCATGCTTGCCTAAAGGAAAGCCATTTGGCATGTTTTAATCTCAGTTATTTACAAATGAATCCTTACATTTAATTAATGTTTTGTATTATATTATTCAAGAAAAACATGCGTAGGCATATTTTCTGCGATTCAAGCCACAATACTATGTATTCTCTCTCTGATTCCCTTTATCTTCAGAAAAAATTTTAATTCTAAAATTGTATTTGTTTTTTTGTTGTTGTTTGTTTGTTTTTGTTTTTGGGTCACACCCGGCAGTGCTCAGGGGTTACTCCTGGCTCCATGCTCAGAAATTGCTCCTGGCAGGCACGGGGGACCATATGGGGCACCGGGATTCAAACCGATGACCTTTTGCATGAAAGGCAAACGCCTTACCTCCATGCTATCTCCCAGGCCCCAATTCTAAAATTGTAAAGCATGATTTGTTAACTACATTTTAAGGTCAATTCTTTGTTAGAATAAAGTTTTCCTTAGGCTCATGTTTTTGTGGAAAGAGGTAGAAAGAATTAGAATCAATGACTTCATGTCAGTCATATATGGAGCTGAACACAGATTCTGCATCAACTACATAAAGATATAACCAATGATTATACAGAGAGCATCGAATTAGACTATATTTGAAAGAATCAGGATATAGTGACCAAATACAAATAACATTCCTTCAAATGTGATGTAGAGAAATTATGCTTAGTCAGGTTCTAAGGTAAAACAAATGTATCAGTGTGTTCAGATTTATGGTCAAAATATTTTACAGTTACTCAGTTTTGTCTAGCATTATTCAATACTTCAAATATGAGTAAAGTCACTATATTGTACTGATGTCATCAGATTGCAGACATACACAAATAAAACCTTCAAATTTGATGATTGAATAGTTTGGCAAATGATTTTTTCATATCAAGAATCCTGTATTTTTTTTTTTGTTTGGGTCATGCCTGACAATACTAAGGGGTTACTCCTGGGGCTGGGATTAGAAATTACTCCTAAAAGACTTGGGGAACCATATGGAATATCAGGTACCAAGTCCGGGTTGACCACATACAAGTCAAATGCCCTATCCACTTTTTAAATGATTGTTTTAAATACAATAAATAATAGTGTTTTAACAATAATTAAAAAAGATATAAGGCATATAAAATAATGGATGTCAGGGTCTAAGGAGACTCAGGTGCCTTGATCTTTTTAAGAAAGGACATAATTAAATATCCAAGCTACATAATAAACAACAATGAAATCATGAGATCCATAGTTTAGCAAACAGTCTTATAAGCAGATCTTTGTTGAAGGAAGGCTGCAAAAGGAGGTGTTGGCATAGGAGGTACTTTGGGAAAATTGGTGGAAGCAAGTTGGACTGATAGAGGTATTGGTGCTGAAATACCATATGTCTAACACTTAACTATGAGCTACTTTGTAAATCACAATGCTTTAAATAAAAAAAATGCCATGTCTCAAAATAATTGTTGAGATTAATTTGAAAGAGAATTTGTCATTTACTGATTTAAGTATAATTTTGTATTATTCTCTATACTCACAAATTTTATGTTTACATGTTTTGTCGTAAAGGAGTGCAAATATATGGGTTGGCATGATATTACATCTGGTAGGATACTTTCCTTGCATGTGGCAGACCCAGATTTGATCCCTCATATGATATATACCTCATTGAATTCCCCAGCAACAATCCATGAAAACAGAGCCAAGACAAGCCATTACACTACTGGATGTGGTCCAAAATCAAAATCAATAAAAATAGTCAACTGGCAATTCTTCAAATAATTATGTTTGTTCTGTGTTCTGTTCTTTAAGTTACCCTGGTAAGCTTTTTTTTCTTTTAAGTGGTTTTTGGGTCACACCCGGCAGTGCTCAGGGGTTACTCCTGGGTCCATGCTCAGAAATTGCTCCTGGCATGCATGGGGGGCCATATGGGATGCCGGGATTCGAACGGATGACCTTAACTTCCATGCTATCTCTCCGGCCCCCCTGTTAAGATCTTTAATTCTTTATTTTATGAGGGAAAAAAGTGACACCAAAATTTCACCAAGGTTACTAATGCATTATTGTTGCATGCTTGTTGACAATATTACTAACTTTG
The DNA here is from genome assembly GCA_004027635.1 of Crocidura indochinensis. Taxonomy (NCBI): domain Eukaryota; kingdom Metazoa; phylum Chordata; class Mammalia; order Eulipotyphla; family Soricidae; genus Crocidura; species Crocidura indochinensis. The sequence continues at coordinate 16,378 of PVKC010014285.1, forward strand.
GGGAAAACTCTCCTCAACTGTTGTGATTCTATATTAAATCCCATATTAAATATAAAGTCCATGGCACAAGGATGTGTAAAATGGTAAACAGAAAGTTCATTTTTTATTATTATTCTGGTTTTGTTATTGGACCACATCTGTGATTATTCCTAGATCTACACAGAAGGGTCATTCCTGGTGATGCGTCAGGACCATATGGGATGCATTGGATCTGGGTCAGCTGCATGCAAAGCAAACACCCTACCCACGGTGGTATCTCTCCAGACCAAAAAGTGAAGATTAAATAGATGAAATTTTAACCATAAATGAATGTGCATCTGTAAACATTCTGCTTAATATTGTCGTGAGTTTTTCAAATAATTTATTTTACTACAATGTTTTAAAAATGTCGTTTTACATAAGTTAATTGACGCTATAAAAATGTTTTTAGAAAATGGCCACAAGTTATATGACAATAGGCCTATATACAGAGTCAAATAAATTTATTGCTGGGTTATAGAATACAAAGAATGAACAAACTAGCAACACCTACCATGACATGAAGACCCTCCTATATGGAAGAATGAGGAGCAATAATTCATGAAAAAATGTATCAATTGAAATATTTCACTTTTCTGTACTTCTAAAAATCAATTACAACTATTTACCATATTTAATATCATATTTTATGAGACCCAATTAAAAATGAAATGTTCCTAATTTTCTATGTTATTTTGAATTCTAAATGCAGGAAATATTCATTTTGAATCTTTTTTTTTGGGGGGGGCCATACCTGGTGACACTCAGAAATAGCTCCTGGCTACGTGCGCAGAAATAGCTCCTGGCTTGCAGGACCATATGGGACACTGGGTTTTGAACCACGGTCAATTCTGGGTCAGCCGCATGTAAGGCAAACTCCCTACCAGAGTGCCATTGCTCTGGCGCCTTCATTTTGAATCTTAGTTTTGTTTGTTTGTTTGTTTTGAGTTACACTCGGCAAAGCTCAAGGTTTACTCCTGACTCTGTGCTCAGAAATTGCTTCTGGCACTACTGGTAGCCAAATAGGATTCGAATCACAGTTCTTTTACATGTAAGGCAAATGCCTTACCTCCATGCTATCTATCCAGTCTCTTGAATGTTATTTATAAATAGGAAAATGATTTCTTTTCTGGTATTATGCTTATTGTTAAGGAGCTAACAGATTTCCAATTTTTAGCATTGCATATATAATACTACTATATAGATTTTTTAATCAGCAGAAATGTTTACTTGTTGAGAAGAGGTAATGTTTGTAAAATTAGAGAAACAATTTGAGTAATAATAATGCCTTATATTTTACATTGAGCGTTCAAAAGTTATTTTAAAAATATTTTTTGCAGCTTTATTGTTCACCTGAAGGAAGATCACAAATCTGCTTTCCATTCATGAAGAAGGTAACCTCCTGGAGCTTAGAGACCTAATTGCCTAGGCTTTTCAGCACAGTGTACATGAGTGGGTGACTGTCACATTTTGGTCAGTGAATAAAAGTCGGACGATTTCTATAAAGGTCAAGATAAAGAAGGAAATGAAAGAAATAGCCCCTCTGAGGATGCACATCTCAGATGTTGGCAACACCTTTGAGCTTCTTGAATGAAGCAATTCAAGTTAAGGTTCTTTTGAGATTTTTAAAAATTTTTTTTAATTTAAAATATTTGGGGGGGGATATTTTTAAAATCTTTCTTATTAAGTCCTGCATATTCTGTGACTTGAAGTTACAAACACATCACAAGTTATGTACCTTCAATTGGGCCTCCATTGCTCTGGGGCATATGTGACTATGTAGCACAGAAATGTTAAGGTTAAGCTATGCACTTGGTATTTAATATGCCAGTGAAGCTGGTTGATACTTACTTCAAAGGACTAGATGATTGCAAAAGTGTTTTGAATTAATGATTTTAGAGTATACGTTACTAAACCTCCACACCTCCAAAGTGTCAATGACCCTTTCCTACTGCCTCTATTTCACTCCTCAGTATTATCCTTTCCAGGATCCTCTTCCAAATTCTGACAGCTTAATATGAAGATTGTCATCAAAGTCTGAGGGACAGTTATCATTTATTACTGATATCTTCATGCTTTTCTTTTTTATATATCACATGAGTGAATTAATTCAGTTTTTCCTTCTCGCTCTGACTTATTTTATTTAACATAATTCCCTCTATTTTATTCCCATTTTGTAGCAAGAAATGTTTTCAAGAGCCAGAGATATAACACAGCAGCAGGGTGTTTGCCTTGCATGCAAAGACTCTAGACTGTTGGCTATTCAATTCCCGACATCCCATATGGTCCCCTGAGCCTGCCAGGAGCTATTTCTGAGCACAGAGCCAGTAGTAACCCCTGAGCACTGCTGAGTGCGCCCCCACCCCAAATGAAAAGGTTTTCACTTTTCTTATAGCTGAATAGTACTTTATGTGTACATGAAGACTAAAGTACATTTATCTACTCAGATTAATTGTACAGGAGAAAGTTTTTCAAGCATATTTAAGGCTTTGGAAATGTAAATAAAAAATAAAACAAAAAAATTGAGATTGTCTACTCATAGTAGTGAGAGTGAACTATTTGAACAAAAGTATAGAAATCAGAGGTTTGAGTAGGAATACAGTAAAGAAACATTCACTTCATTGTTGGTAGCAATGTAGTTGGTTAATTTCTCTGTGAAAAACAGTGTTTAGTTTTCTCAAAGAATTAATATTAAAATTTTTATATTTCCATATAACAGTGATTCTTCTCCATATATCCTTCCCCCAAAATAGAAACTCATAACAAAAAGAATTTGTTTGCTATGAAAATTTACTTTTTCGTGGTAAAGAAAACATATTTAAATGTTTTAATAAGAAGAATAGATACTATCAGAGTAACCAACTATAAATGTTGCAATTAATTTTTAAACGTTTCCAGTTAATTTATAATTTCAAGATGTTATAATATTGCTTCTAATTTTTATAGACTATTTTATTAAAGAGCTTCATTTTTAATGAAAATATGCTGTCTTCATTAAAGAAATTATGTTAGAACAAAGTTTTTTTATTTATTAAAAGGCAAATATATTCAATTTGGTTTTTATTGATTCCATTATCATAAATAAAACTTATTTGAAAGTGATTTTTCTAATAGAAGAAGAAATTGATTTATTCAATGAGAGGGTATGAAATTTTGTATCTAGTATGCTTACAATACTATGGCATGAGTCATAAAAATAACATATAATGAGTTCTTGCACATTTCTTATTTCCAAGTATCTTTACTATACCATAAAGGTCACTCTCTCCATCAGAAAAAAGCTATTTTAAATGAGCACACACATTCCTTTGGGGATCAATTTAAATACTAATTTTTCCAATGCTATTTGCAGCCATTCTCTAAATTTCATGGAGAGTGTGAGTTAAGACTATATAGTCTGGAGAGACAGTCATGTTTATAAAGTCAAAGACGGATAAACAGAATAGTGGCTGATGTTATTTGGTATCCCCAGAGATAAGGAAGAAACAGAAAAATAATAAGACAAGAAGGAATTAGGTGCCAGCAAGATAGCATGGAGGTAATGCCTTTGCCTTCCATACAGAAAGATGGTGATTTGAATCCTGGCATCCCAAATGGTCCCCCGAGCCTGCCAGGGACGATTTCTGAGCATAGAGCCAGTAGTAACCCCTGAGTGCTGCTGGGAGTGACCGAAAGACCCAAAAAAAAAAAAGAATTAATGTAAGAATATTTAGATTTACTATATTTTCTAATAAGAACCAAAGAGTGGATTTACATAGTAAAAATATTTTGGCTATTTATTAGGTTCTGTGATATTTAAATTTTCATCTTCATTACCATAATTTTACATGACTCATGGGATTACCAAATAAAAACATTTTTGATTATCGCTCTTTATGGTGTGCGGAATTACAATTATTTTATATACAAAGGATATACTCTACCACATAGACACATTCTGATAAATTATGAAATTAATGAACCATTGTCACTCAATATCAGTTTTATAAGTGTAAGGGGTTAACTATAGTTTTAAGTACCCTTCAATTGGTAAAGTACTAGTCTTGCACACTTCAGACAATGCATCTGTCTGTCATTGATTCTTCTGGTCCGAAAAGCCTATCTGGTATAAACCCTGAGTACAAAGTACAAAGTAAGCCCTAAACAGAGCTGGTGCCCTCAGCCACCTCTACCCCCCCAAAAAAAACCTTTTATTAAGCTTACATGAGGCACAGTATAGCTTTTTTAGAAAGAAATAATAAACTTTATATACATTTTTGTATAAATTATTTATATATATTTAAAAATTATAACAATATAATTATAAAAATATACAAAATTTCACCAGATATTTTCTAAATATGTGATTTTTGAATTATTATTCCATAAGATACATATAAATAAAATATGATAAACTAAGCTGCTAAGTGAACTTTGTGCTTCACACAGATGTCCAAATGTTAAAAAATAGAAAGGAATAGACTTTCTGAAAGTATCCAGCTACCGCAAACTTATCAAGAAATTCTTAGCTTTCTATTTGTTGCCTAAAAATTGTCCATTAATGTCACACTTCACATCACTGATTATATCAATAACAATATTCAGCTACATTCATTCTGGTGTAAAAGCAATAAAGTCGCATAAGATTTTTCTCAGATGGTCTCCTGGATCCTGTATGAGTGATCTATAAATGCAGATCCTAGAGTAACCCTGAGCACTGCTGGATGTGGTCCAAAAAACAAAGTAACACAGCAAACAAAAAACAAATAAGACTTGCATCATTTTTGTATTATATAAGAAATGTGTTTTTTTTTTTTCACTCCTGCAGATGCACAGTAAATATTGGGGTCGTTGGAAAAGGAATTTCCTTTACCTAAGAGGGACAGGGTTTCTCCACCCTTGAAGAATATTGTCACAGGATTAACTATAGACTTTTTATAGGTTCATTTGCTCTCCCTTGGTGCTTTTTTGGTGTATAAAGGGCTTCTGCTCCTTCCTGGGTGATAAAATAGCCTTCTGTCTCTAGAGGTCTCGGTATCTGCACAATTTAAGGAGTTGAACTTATGATTATGGCTTTCTTCGTGGTTCTCAAAGTTTTGTTCCTTCAGTGTCATTTTAATCCGTCTTCTGTAGTTGGTAGTCTTTGCGCTGATCCTAGGAAGGGGCCTAGGATAGTGTTATTCGTTATGTTTACAGAAGCCCCCTTTCGTTGCAATAGTCTCAGATGGACCTCTGGTACTAGGGATCATAGTTGTTGTGCAGGTTGAAGTTCATGCCCTGACTAGGGCTTTTTTTTTTTTTTTTTTGACCCAGGATACATACAGTCTGGCCATGGTTCTGTCAGCCCGTCATCTGTCGGTCGCAGTCTTGGCAATTGGATAGATCATAGGGTGACAAGTCTTCTGATTTTGTCTTATCATTAGCTGGTGAGGTAGAATAATTAAATTTGCTCTTAGGTCCAATTGTTCCCATTTTCCTCGTTGTCAGGGTATCATTGATATTATTGACTAATATATTTTATTGTTGATTTCATGGTGATAGTTTGGCAACTGAAGTGGATATCTCCATTTATATTTACTTATTTATTTTCCTGATTTTTTTTCTTTCCCTTTTTTTTTCTTTTCTTTTCCTCTTTTTTGAACGCTTACAGGATACTTTTACAGTGCTCTAGGTACAGCTGTAGTGCCTCACCTTCTTTTTCCCCCTTCATCTATCAAACCAAGGATGAAACCCTCTAGAAGGCCCCCATCCATTTCCGGAGTATTTGACATTTTTCTTTTTTCTTTTTTTTCTTTCTCTTCTCCAGGTTATTACTTTTCTCCTCTTCAAACAAAATCACATGACTTGAACTAACTAGTACCGCATCCCAATTGGGGTGGGGGTATATGGGAAGTACCAAGACTAAA
>PVKC010014286.1:0-22183 GCA_004027635.1 Crocidura indochinensis
CTGGCAGTGCTCAGGGGTTACTCCTGGCTCCATGCTCAGAAATTGCTCCTGGCAGGCACGGGAGACCATATGGGGCACCGGGATTCGAACCGATGACCCTTTGCATTAAAGACAAACGCCTTACCTCCATGCTATCTCCCGGGCCCCTCAACACCCATTCTTAATCAAAACTCTCAGCAAGATGGGAATGGAAGGAACCTTTCTCAATCTAGTTGAAGCCATCTACCACAAGCCAATGGCAAATATTATCCTTAATGGAGAAAAACTAAAAGCCTTTCCTCTAAACTCTGGTACAAGACAAGGCTGTCCGCTCTCACCACTCCTTTTCAACATAGTTCTGGAAGTTCTTGCTATAGCGATCAGACAAGAAAAGGATATCAAAGGAATCCAGATAAGAAAGGAGGACGTTAAACTCTCATTGTTTGCAGATGACATGATACTTAACCTAGAAAACCCTAAAGACTCTACCAAAAAGCTTCTAGAAACAATAGACTCATACAGCAAGGTGGCAGGCTACAAAATTAAAACACAGAAATCAATGGCCTTTTTATACACCAATAAAGTTAGGGAAGAGAAGAAAGTCAAGAAGGTAATCCCATTCACAATAGCACCACACAAAATCAAATATCTTGGGGTCAACTTGACCAAAGACGCGAAGGACCTATACAAAGAAAACTATAAAGCCTTGCTCCAAGAAATAAGAGAGGACACACAGAAATGGAAACACATACCCTGCTCATGGATTGGCAGGATTAACATCATTGAAATGGCAATACTCCCCAAAGCATTATGCAGATTTAATGCCATTCCTATAAAGATACCCATGACATTCTTCAAAGAAGTGGATTAAACACTTATGAAGTTCATTGGAGCAATAAACACCCTAGAATAGCTAAAGCACTCCTAGGGAAAAGAAAAATGGGAGGCATTACTTTTCCCAATTATAAACTGTACTACAAAGCAATAGTTATCAAAACAGCATGGTATTGGAATAAAGACAGACCTTCAGATCAGTGGAATAGGCCTGAATTCTCAGACATTGACCCCAGACATACAAGTACCTAATTTTTGATAAAGGAGCAAGAAATCCTAAGTGGAGCAGGGAAAACCTCTTCAACAAGTGGTGCTGGAAGATCTGTTTAGCCACTTGCAAAAAAGTGAACATAGACCCCCAGTTAACATCATGTACGAAGGTAAAATCCAAATGGATTAAAGACCTCGATATCAGACCTGATACTATAAGTTATATAGAACAACACGTTGGTAAAACACTCCATGACATTGAGATGAAAGGCATCTTCAAGGAGGAAACTACAATTTCCAAATAGGTGGAAACAGAGATCAACAGATGGGAATAAATTAAACTGAGAAGTTTCTGCACCTCAAAGGAAATAGTGCCCAGGATACAAGAGTCACCCACCGAGTGGGAGAAACCATTCACACAACACCCATCAGATAAGGGGCTAATATCCAAAATATACAGGGCACTGACAGAACTTTACAAGAAAAAAACATCTAGTCCCATCAAAAAATGGGGAGAAGAAATGAACAGACACTTTGATAGAAAAAAGAAATACAAATGGCCAAAAGGCACATGAAAAAATGCTCCTCATCCCTAATCATCAGGAATATGCAAATCAAAACAACGATGAGATATGACCTCACACCTCAGAGATTGACACACTTCACAAAGAATGGGAAAAATCAATGCTGGTGGGAATGTGGAGAGAAAGGAACTCTTATCCACTGCTGGTGGGAATGCCGTCTAGTTCAACCTCTATGGAAAGCGAAATGGAGATTTCTCCAAAATCTGGAAATTGAGCTCCCATTTGACCCAGCTATTCCACTCCTAGGGATATATCCTAAGAACATAAGAATACAATACAAAAATCCCTTCATCACACCTATCTTTATTGCAGCTCTATTCACAATAGCTAGGCTCTGGAAACAACCAAGATGTCCTTCAACAGATGAATAGCTAAAGAAACCGTGGTACATGTACAATGGAATATTATGCAGCCATCAGGAGAGATGAAGTCATGAAATTTTCCTATACATGTATATATATGGAATCAACCATGCTGAGTGAAATAAGTCAGAGGGAGAGAGAGAGAGATGCAGAATAATCTCACTCATCTATGGGTTCTGAGAAAAATAAAAGTTATTTTTGCACTGATCTTCAGAGACAATGGAAGGAGGGCTGGAACTTCCAGCTCACTTCATGAAGGTCACCACAAAGAGTGATGAGTACAGTTATAGAAACAACTACACTGAGAACTACCCTAATCATGTGAAGGAATGAGGGAACTGGAAAACCTGTATGGAGTACAGGTGGGGGTGGGTTGGGAGGGAGGGAGATTTGGGACATTGGTGGTGGGAATGTTGCACTGGTGAAGGGGGTGTTCCAAAGAATAAAAAATATAAAAAAAGAAGAATCCCTGGAACAGGAAAAAAAATTACGTTTAAACTGATTTTTTAGGTTTTCTATAATTTTTAATGCAAAGTTTTAATTGAGTACAATTTTCTTTCACCAAGTTATCACAACAAACAGTAATTTTGAATACCTATACCTCTATTTGCTATAAAATGTACCTAAAGGTAGATCAATGCAAATCTACTGGAATAGCATGACATTTTAAGATAGGAGGGTTGTGTGGACTAAAAAAAAGAACACTCATAATTATCTTATGATGAATTGAGTAAACAAGTGCTACTAGAGTAAAAAGTACTGAAGTTTCTATTAAACACTCGAGAGATCAAATTCTAAAATAAATTCCCTGTCACCATTTTTTTTAATGAACAAAAACTTTTACTCAGAAGAAATTTTGTTGCTTTTAAAGGGGAGTGTAGGTTTCACTTTCTTTTTTTTTCTCTTATAAAACCTCTATTTAGGCACCATAATTACAAGCATGATTGTAGTTGGGTTTCAGTCATAAACACAACACCCCCTTCACCAGTGCCACCTTCCCATCATCAATGCCCTACACTCCTCCCCATCCCTGCCTGTATTCGAGACAGGCATTCTACTTCTTCCATTCATTAATATAGTCATGCTAGTTGTTAGTGTAGTCATTTCCCTAACAGCATTCACCACTCTTGTGGTGAGCTTCATATTGTGAGCTGGTCCTTCCATCCCTTAACTCTATTGCCTTTGGGTCTTATTACAATAATGTCTTCAATTATTCTTAAAAACCATAAATGAGTGAGACTATTCTGTGTCTCTCTCCCTCTGACTTATTTCACTCACATAATAGATTTCATGTACATCCATGTATAGAAAAATTTCATGACATCATCTCTTCTGATGGCTGAATAATATTCCAATGTGTATATGTACCATAGTTTCTTTAGCCATTCATCTGTTGAAGGGCTTTTTGGTTGTTTCCAGAATCTGGCTATTGTAAATAGTGCTGCGATGAACATACAGCTGGTTGGAATGCCGTTTAATCCAGACTTTATGGAGAAACAATATGGAGCGTCCTCAAAATACTGGAAATTGAGTTCCCATTTGCTCTAGCTTTAACTCTCCTAGGGATATACCCTAGAAACACAAAAATACAATTCAAAAATCCCTTCTTCACACCCTGTCACCATTGAGCTTAATATTTTATTGTTTGTTTTTTTTTTAAGAAATTTTTATTTTGTTTGTGGGCTATACTCAGCAGCATTCAAGGGTTAGTCCTGGCTTTGGCAGTCTGGGAAGACTACAATAGTGAGCCGATTACAAGGCAAATAGCGGGGCCCACCTTTAGAAGCTGGGGCTGGAGCGATGGTGCAGTGGTAGGGCGTTTGCCTTGCATGTGCATGACCCAGGATGGACCTCGATACGATCCCTGGCCTCCCATTTCATCCCCCAAGCCAGGAGCTATTTCTGAGTGCATAGAAAATAATAACCCCTGAGAGTCACCAGGTGTGGCCCAAAATTCAAAATTAAAAAATATAATAAAAGAAGTCATGATATTTCTAGCGTTTTGTACTTTCCAGAGTGAAGATGAATCTTTCATCTTTAGTGTATTAGGAAGTAAAATCTCTATTTGAACTCTCCCCTCCCCTTCTACTATCATTCCCTGATTTAGAACTTTGTTAATAGCATTCATCCATGGAAGTATTCTAATAGTTACTCTTGCTCCATGTCTAAGTTCTTTAGAAATAAATATATATATGCATATAAAAGTTTGTTTCTGGAGGCCAACTCTTGAGTTCTCAAAAAACATCTGTGCATATGAAGGGGGCAAAGTCACAGCAATAGAAGTCATCAGGCATATGCCATTAAGAAACAGTCAAGGACACTGAGGGCATGTAGATCACTCTTTAATTGTTGTGGAAATATCACAAATCTACATCAGACATACTGACTTAAATCTACGCATATTTTGTGGGCCATCTCTGGTCTAAAGCTGAACTGCTCTGGCTACTTCTCAGTAGCCAGAAACTTGAGTAAAATTGAGAACAACCTATCTTCAGGTGCCTCTAATCTTTTTTACATATCCCCCAAACCTGCCACATACAGCTATTGATATTTTCCACTATTTTCCATTTAGTTTGTGTTCAGAGAGTCTTTGCCAAGATTCCAACTATTTACTTTGGGACCCTTTCAACTCAGACTTGGTCTGCATTTCTCTTTATTTCTGTATTAGTTATTTTTTTAATAATATCTTTATTTAAGAAACATGATTACAAAACAAGTTTGTAGTTGGGTTTCAGTTATAAAAAAAGAAAACCCCTCTTCACCAGTGCAACCTTCCCACCACCAATGCACTCACTACTCTTTGTGGTAAGCTTCATATCGTGGTCTGCATTTCTAGTTTCCATTATGGAACTAGATTCCGTAGAAGATTTATTCCTTTGGGTGTTTTTTATTTATTTATTTATTTTAAGATCGAGAAATCCCAGGGGATTCTTAGCTTTTAAGGTTCTTTGAAAAAGGTTCTTCAGGACTGGCTTGAAATATGGGTTTGCATGACAAAAGAATCCCCCAGTCTTCTTGGTGGTTTTGGCCCAGGTCCCCCGCTTCTTCATGGGATGTTGTGCGTGGTTCCTCTCTTATGATTACTTCTGAGATTACACTGTACTGCCTAAGAGTCACTGCTGTATCTTGAATGCTCATACAAGGAGAGTAACTCAAGGGCTGACAGCTGGTGAGGTCATTCTGCAGTCTAGCCAAGGTCTGTATGCCATTACAATGAAGTAATAATGTATTTATAACACACCTAACTGCCTGATGGCTTCTATTGCTGTGGCTTTCCCCCCTTCATATGCACAGATGTTTTTTGAGAACTCAAGAATTGGCCTCCAGAAACAAACTTTTAGCAAACAAACTCTGTCTGTTAACTCTGGCAGGCGCTTATAATGAGAGTTGTTAGCACACAGAATTTATGTTTCAAATATCATTTTAATTTCTTGGGTAGAGTTTTTTTAACCACAAGATGTTAATTCATTGGTGTACTTGAATCCCATATTCTCTCTCTCTCACTCTCTCTCTCTTCTCTCTCTTTCTTTTTCTCTCATTATTGTGCTCTTTTCAATGATAATACAGGCTTGATTTCTGGGATATAATCTCAGTACCTGTCCAAAACAGAGAGCATTCATTTTCCATGGAATTAAATCTGAACATAGTGCTTATCTTAAAAAAAAAAAAAAGATGTACCTTTGTGATTCTTTAAGAGCCTCTCATCATTCTTTAATAGAAGCATTTATAGTATACAAAAGGACTAAGCAATTAGTCCGAACAGGGTCAGAAGATCTTCCCAAGTGTCAGAAACTGCTTTTAATATTTATCAGAAATCAAGGGGAAAGCATTTAAAGCTTATCGAGTGCAACCTAGGTTTACATCTAGCAGCTTCCTATTAAAACTGTTAAGCTATTTTTTGAAATCTCAATATATTTCTTGCTAATTATGAGTTTATAGTTATGAGTTTATAGTGATGTCTATATTATATTAACTCTACAATTAGCATTCGAGAACATGAAAGCTAAAACTGTTGTAGTCTCTAGCCTGACAACTGCTGTATCTTGAATGTTAAAGGAGAATAACACAAAAGCTGACATGTTGCTTTCTTTCTTGTCCTGTCATTCCAAGTGGGTTTTATCTTTGCTTCTTGGCTATCTGGCTGAATCAGCCCTGGAAATTATCATAAAGGGAATATCTTCAGTTAACAAACTTGCTCCAAATCCCTTTATGTGAGAATAAATATTCCTAAATTCATATACGTCTAGCTTTATCCTAGATCTAAATAAATGCTAACTCTGGATTGAGACATTAAAGGTCTTATTTTTTTGCCAGGTAACATGTCAAAAACTTTAGTAAATAGTTTCTTAACACTACCATAACAAAGTATCACATTGTTTGAACTTCAGACAAATTAATTTTCTCATGTGTCTGGAAAAATTAAGTCTGAAATTAGGATGCATGCAAGGTCTTTTTATCTTATCTTCTTGTACCTTTTCATTCAGTGCAATTGACTTTGAAACTAAACAATTTCATTGATTCTTTATGACTGAAAAATCAAAAAATGATTTTTTGTTGTTCTGAAAGCTCTCCCATCTTTCAAGCTTTGAGGTCTTGCAGGTCAGATCATTTTTGAGCCTTTTTCCTCATTGTTTTCTGCCACATCCTCTTGCTGGGTTTCTCCCAAATTTCATGACCAATCTCTCCATTTTTGGATACTTGATAGGTCTTAGGTTGACTTGCAACTCTGCCCATACACTTTGCTGTTAATTTTCTCCAATATCTCCCCATACAAACTTTCTTGGTTCCTGTCATTTGTTCTTCACCTTTTTCTTTTTCTTTTTTTTTCTTGCCTCCACCCCTTGACTTCTTTTCTTAACCATTCAACAGGCAAGTCTCTGGATGTTTGAAAGGGGCATTCCCCCCACCCCATGATGAACTTTTGACCAAACTACTTTGCTCTTCACTAAGGAAGTCCACTTAGAAATCTAGTTGCAATTTTGTTGTTTACTCCTTTGCTCTCAGTTCTTTTCACATCTCTGTATACTTCTTGACTGTGTCTTACTGATCATTTATGTTTATTGTCAGGAGAAATTTAAGAGTCACCTTGGCATTTCTGAAAAATAAGCTTGCTAAACCCCACCCTGGAGACTGTGATTCAGTATGCTAGGGTGGAGTCTGGCATCTGTGTTTTGATGAAACACTAAGGGATTTGTACACACAGTCAGGTGGAGAAGCAGGGCTAGAGATACAGGTATTTCTCTTTCTACATGACTGCCTTAGGTCAGGCAGCCCCTTTACATTCTACATTTGGGCTTGCCCTTACTTCTCTACTGTTTCTTTCCGCTCAGACAACTGGCAGCAGCCAGAAGAGCTTTATAGTCAATCACATTTAAACCTACCATTCTTTTATTTTCAAATGTTGGCTCTTGCTGATCTGCAGGATCCATAGTCCTTATCAAAATTTATTTACTATTTTTTTCTTCCCTCTCTAGGCATCTTCCTGGTACCTTTCTCATTGGCAGGAAGACACCCCACCTGTTTACTGGTTTATTTATTTTTTATGGATAATTCTGGAAGCACATATATTAGAGATAGAGCAATATCCCCAAGTATGTCTTTTGTTGTTGTTGTTGTTGTTGTTGTTTGGTTTTGGTTTTGATTTTTGGGTCACACCAAGCAGAGCTCAGGGGCTACTCCCAGCTCTACACTCAGAAAATCGCACCTGGCAGGCTCCGGGGGACCATATGGAATGCCGGGATTTGAACCACTGTCCTTCTGAATTCAAGGCAAACGCCCACCTGGTATTTGAGATGGCATATCCAGGACTTTTTGGAGTGAATACAGGCACCCTTCCCCTGCATTTTCATACTTGTGGGTGCTCTGGCAGCTGAAATCAAGCCCTACAAAAGCTTCTGTATCAGAAATAGTGCTTAGAATTCTTGAACCATTTGACTACATTCATAATCTCTCAACAACTCCATTTTTAAAGCATTATTACCGTGCCTTTAAGAACACACCAATTTCGATGCCATATTAATCTGAAGCCATTAAAAAAAGTAACAAAAGTATCAACTAGCCATAAGAGCTTATTAGACCTTCTGAAAATGACTTAGTAGCCTCATTGCAAGATATACTGATCTTCACAAATTTTCTTGCTGCCATACTCTTTGTTTTGTCTTTTTTTTCCTTTTCTTTTTTTGTTTTTGGTTTTTGGGTCACACCCTGAAGCACTCAGGATTTACTCCCATCTCTTCATTCAGAAATCACTCCTAGCCATTTTGAAGGGCTATATGAGGCGCCAGGGATCGAAGGTTGGCTGCGTGCAAGGCAAATGAGCTATCTGTTGTGCTATCACTCCAGCTCCATTCTTTTCTTTTCTTTTTTAATAATTTCACTTCTAGCCATGTTCAAACAGGACCTTCTTCGAGGATGTCCTACAGAAGACTATATGCCCCTAAAATTCATAGTATTATAGCTTTGAATTTCTAGACAACTTCATTTGTTTGATGCTGTCATTAAACCCTATTTAACAGACTGGACTTATAGAAACAAAAGCTTACTAAACCTTTTACCAATGTATTAATGGCTTCATTGATGATACAATAATTTTCACAAATGAGTTTGCTACTATACCTTTTCTTTTTTCTTTATTTTTTCTCTTCCATTTTTTCAATCATTTTGTTTTTATTTATTTGGAAACAAATGTATTATAATTATAATTAACTATGTCAATTATGTGATGCATTTTCTTTAAGTAAATAAAATAATAAAATATTTAAAAAATAATTTCATTTCCATTTACCAGGAAATATGTGTATGATATGTATATATGTAAAATATGTATATGTATTATGCCAACTATGGGATGAATGGTCTTTAAATAAAGTAATTTATATTAAAAATAATAGCAAGATGCACAAAAATCAGCTCATGTTTAAATTATCTACTTGGATATGAAATCATATATTAGGGGGTTTTAGTTCCTAGATCACTGTCCTTTTAAGAGGCTATTTTCAGACAAGACTCTACTCACAACCAGTTCTATAAATCAGAGTTTTCTACAAATTTCAGGTTCTATTAATTAGTGTGACTTACAGAAACTCTAAGAAATCCATTTACATAGTAGATAAACAATTTAATATGAAGTATTTATTCAGGAACAACCCATTTGAAAGAAAAATGCATAGCACATTGGAAAGGATGCAGAACTTCTTTGACCTTACTGGTGTGTGTGTGTGTGTGTGTGTGTGTGTGTGTGTGTGTGTGTGTGTGTGTGTGTGTGTGTGTGGTGTTGCAGCTCTTTCCATTGCTTCAAATGTTCACCAGCCTAGAAATATCCCAAACATCATCCTCTTGGCTTCTTATGGAAATTTTATTACATACACATAAAATAGATAAAAATCATGGGCCATTAGCAACCTTTAACCACTCTCCTTTCTCTGGAGGTCTGGGCTAATATTGGAAGCCCTCACTTTCTAATAACAGAAGATTCTCCAAGCAACCAGATCTTAGGGCTTCCAAAAGTCACCTCATTTGTTTAACAACTGTATTGCTGTCAACACTCAGGAAAATTATAAGGGTTAAGAAGCCATGAACCATGGACAGTAAATGAAGATTCTTTCTTTCATCTGAGTGGCTAACTATAAATTTATTATGAATCATGATATTGTAGGGTTTTCAACACCAAAAGCACTTAGGAATGGTGAGCTTTTTTCCCCTTTGGGTAAGCTTTCCCCTCTAGCATAATTCCCCATGTACGATACCAGTCTTGACTTTGAGAGGGCATAGCTAGCAGTGTTCAGTGCTCACTTCTGGTTCTGTGCTTGGGGATCATTCCTGACAGGATTTGGGGTACCATAGGAGGTGCAGGGGTTGAACCACATCAGCAGTATGCAAGGCAAGTATCCCTGTATATATTTTGATTCTACACTGGAGTCATACTTTAATGGGGACAAAAAGGACTCACAACCTATTCTAGACCTTTCCATTCATATGACCTTGGACCAGGCATGTTACAACTGTCTTTACCATCTTAATTTAAAATGAAATAAATCACCCAATTTCACAGGTCTAAAAAGCAAATATAGGAAGGTAGCCCATATGCAATACAGGGTCACAAAGGATTTGAACAAATGTCTTTTTACTTTTATTTCTAGAAATGAGGATTTATTTTCATCAAATAGTACATCAAAAGATAGTCTAGTTTCCAAGGCTGACTTTAGTTTTCAGAAAGATGTGTGCTTTTTTTTTCTATATATAACTCCTTATCCTTCCCTCATATCTGCAGTGTTCATGTGTAGTAGTAGAGGCATTAGAATGAGAGCACGTGGGAGGGCCGGCGCTGGAGGTAAGGTGCCTGCCTTGCCTGCGCTAACCTAGGATGGACTGCGGTTCGATCCCCCGGTTCCCCATATGGTCCCCCATGCCTGCCAGGAGCGACTTCTGAGGAATAGCCAGGAGTAACTCCTGAGCGTCACTGGGTGTGCCCCCCCAAAAAAAACCAAAACAACAACAAAAAAAAGAATGAGAGCACGTGGTAGTAAAATTATGAACAAAGAGTATAATTTGGATTCAAATTTTAGTTACTATCTGACCACAGAGATTATACTCAATTTTCTCTTGTAAGAAATGAATTACTACTATTACTACTAATACTACTACTAGTACTGTTGCTGATGCTATTGCTACTACTAATACTATGAGCACTACTACTACTACTACCAATACCAGCCCAGTAGATTTGAAATAGCAACTTAATAATATAAAGCACATACAGAACACTTAGCATAGTACCTAGTGCAGAAGAACTTATAATATAGTAGCTAATATTGGTTAGAGGAAAAAGAGACAAGAATGCTGAATATTCTAACAGAATTGTCAATTTTTGAGAGCATAATAGGGGCCAAAGAAATAGTACAGGGAGTAGGGTGCTTGCCTTGCATTTGGCTGACCTGGGTTTGATCCAGAACTCCATATGATCACATGAGCCTTTCAAAAGTCATCATTGAGGCATTGATGGGTATTGATGGGTGTGACCCCAAAACAAAAAACAACCCCAATCCCTCCCAAAATATTGGAATCATAATCAAGAAAAGAGGGGCCCGGGAGATAGCATGGAGGTAAGGCGTTTGCCTTTCATGCAAAAAGGTCATCGGTTTGAATCCCGGTGCCCCATATGGTCCCCCGTGCCTGCCAGGAGCAATTTCTGAGCATGGAGCCAGGAGTAACCCCTGAGCACTGCCGGGTGTGACACCCCCAAAAAAAAATCAAGAAAAGAAACTATTCCATTTCACTGTTATATCCTTTCAGGCTACCTTTCAATATATTGGTTTTTTCCATTATCCCCTGAGAAGAATTTGAGTGTACTGTGTCTACCCTTCTGGTAAGTTTTCATTGTGCTATGCAATTAATTATAGAATTTAACATACTTAAACTTAGGAAATTAATTTAATAGTTCAATTCAATTTTAATTCTATCCTTCTTTCTTCATATAGTGTATACTTCCTCACCCAAGCCATTTGCCTCAGGCTTCCAGGAAAGAACTTGGCTTTCTGCCCTTCTTCATGTTGGAAAACAGAAGGGAGAGCCATCAAGTTGTCATTGGTGAACTTTTTAAGATAATTTAGACATGAGTCTGAAAATTTCTTAGTTTTTTTTTTACTGTATTCTTTTTCTGGATGCTTCTATCTATGGTGAAAAATATAAAATCAATTTATAGTTGCTGACTGGTGAAGCTTGAATGGCTGGGCTTGGGAGCTCTGAACTACTGTCTCTATATGCCTTTTCCCTCAATGAAGGCTAAATCTGACACTTAAAATCTTTTTCCTTTAATTTTTTCAGAATATAATGAAGTTAGTGATCCCTGCTTTATAGAGTTGGAATTAAATGGGATAACCCATATGTTCTGGGACAACAAATATACCTAATAAATATATATATATACATTTTTCTCTCTCTCTAGGAACAAAGATGTATTTTGAGATTCTTTCATTTCCATGTGAACAAAAGTCATAATGTTTGGGTTCATACATTTAGTATTTTGAGTCCTAGGAATATTTTATCCAAGTTAAAAAAATTTAGCAATGAATAATTGCTCTGTAATTGTTAAGAACAAATGAAATGGGGTAAAATTTGGGCCATGATTCAAAATCTTATCACATTTTATGTCAAAAAATCTGTTCATACTTCCAATTTTATCTGGCTTTCTTTAAAGACAAACTAGTTTATCTCTTTGATTGGAATAAATACGAAGTCAAAATATCTTTTTCTGTTTCCTGTTTTTCTGAAGAAAAACATCAGACTTTGGTGGGTAATATCTAAAACTAGTACAACATTGGTCCCTGTTGAAAGATAATTTTTTTATCTTTAATAAGTTGCACAGTCTGAATTCAGAAATGCTGCAGATTGTTTGTGATGTTTATTATGCTGAAATCTGTTGATTTTACAACAATATATAACATGTTTCTAGCACTGTGATTACTTAGTCCTCAAGAAATTATGTCATAGATTCTTTATAGCATTTACTCTTACATATGCACTTGTAGATGAAGTTGTATTTATCTGATTTACATTGACTTTCAAGATCTTGATTGGGTCTATTCTTCATTTTTCTGTTTGACTGTGGTCTAGTGTGGCCTAAGGCACACAAATATTTACCTATGTAGAAAATTTCATGGCTGTGCTTGGAGTTACACTCATTAGCATCACAGTGATAGAAACCACTTATAGAGCCCAAAGTTAAGTGGTTGCAACTCATAATGAGACTGCAGCTTATCACAGAGGAAAGAATGAGGATGAAGATGTAGGAGAAATTATTATTTTCTTTCTTTCTTTCTTTTTTTTTGCGGGGATTGGGGGTGAGCACACCCAGTGATGCTCAAGGGTTACTCTTGGCAACGCTTTCAGAAATTGCTCCTGACTTGGAGGATCACATGGGACACCGGGGATCTAACTAAGGTCCATGCTGGATCAGCCACTTGCCCTACTGCTCCAGCCAGAGAAATGATTATTTTCTGAACAACAATATAAGCTACCAAATATTTATGTGTTGGGAAAGGATTTAAAATTTTTCTATTTATATTGTTGTAGTTATATGCAAGCATAGAAAGTAGATATTACCTTAAACAATCTGCACTGTGAATCTTTGACTTAATGTTAGTAGCATAGAATTTGAAGATATAAAGCCAAATTCTGTCTTTGTGACTTCCTGAGATTACATTTTTATAACAGAGTTGACCACCATTAGTTAGGCTGTAGAATTCCTGTTATAAAAGTCATCTTGAGCCTAGTTCCCAGTATTTCTATGATAAAGTACAAAATTACAAACTGCTACTGAAATTATTGGACTTTTGTTCTAATTAGAATATCAATCACATAAAAACCTAGCTAGTACTCCTGCTTTTTGCATGGGAGCCAGTTTGAGATTTGAAAATTTCAGTTGGAATCTTGACCTTATTAATGATTTAACATTTATTACTTTACATTTCATATTTGTAAAATTCATATTACAACATCAGTTCCTTCATAGGCAAAGGTAAGCAGATTTGCTAAAGAAGTGCTTTGTGGGCATCACATTATAGCAAACTCAGTTCGTATACCTTATGGTATTACTTTAACTATTTAAAAGCTCTGAATTTAAACCAAGGAACTGAACTACAGGTAAGGGATGAGACCTGTGACAAGATAGGGTGTGTGACACCCTTACAGTGTCTTACTTTAGAGTGTGACAAAGTAGGCCTGAATTTACAAATCTATACTTCTGATAAAACAGCATGAACTTGGAAAAAAGAAATCTACCTATGCCTAAGTTTTCTCACCTGTACATAGTGGTGAGCATCTGCATTTAATTAAAAGGGGGATTTCATATACTCACTTGAATCCTGATATGGGAACTCACCCCTGAATACTGGTATGTCTAAAGGAAGAGCAGAAATCAAAGATGAGAAAAGTTCTTGGACTAAGTAAGATCTTTGGTTGAATAAGGCCTCAGTGTGGAACAACTTACAGGACAATCCTCTGCATCCTTAGATTTTAATTTTGAATTACCTTGGCAGGTCTTAAATATGTAAGTACTTTTGCTTTTGTTTTTGGTTTGGGGCCACACCAGCATTATTCAGAGATTACTCCTGGCTTTGTAAATTCAGGAATCATTCCTGGAAGTGCTCAGGTGGACTCTATAGGATGCTGGAGATCAAAACAGGGTTGCTTCATGCAAGGAAGAGTTCTATCCACTGCAATATCTCTATGGTCCTAAAAATGTAAATGTTTGATCTGTATTTCATACTAGGTAAATAAGACTCGCATCAACATTTTCAGTGCAGTGAGATTGAGGACCACCATCATTTCTGAGCAATAATCAGCTTACTTCTATTGGGTGGGCTAAATGAGTGCTCCAAAGCACAGATCTGGAGCGACATCTGGTTTTGCATCCTGGTTTGCCAACTTGAGATACTATTGGTTTTCATATTTTTTGACATTAAGAATGGTAGCTATTCTTACCAATCTAGGCCTTTTCTGAAAAATTACTTCATTTCTTTTCTTTGACTCCACTTACTATTCTCTCTGCTCTAGCATTTGATTTAATTTCCCATGTTGTATATGATCATTTTAATGTTTATTATAATGTAGATATTTTCATGACAGGAATATTGTCTTTTTTGCTTTATACAAAGTTCACAGTAGTGAAAAACAGTGCCTGACGTACAGGTGACACTCAATAGATGCATTGTTGAATATATGAATGCATGAGTGTTATCAGCTTTAAAAGGTCTGATCCAAGTAATCTTTCTTTCAGTGCTACTGAGGTTCTTTTGTTGGTTTGCTTTGGATGTTGGGTCACACCTAGTGTTGCTCACGGATTATCAGTGGTTCCGTGATCAGTGATCACTCCTGGCAGGGCTCAGTGATCCATATATTGGACTAGGAATTGAATGCAGATTGGCTGTATGCCAGGAAATTGCCCTATTTGCTTGAAGTGAGAGGTGAGTTTTGGGATGGATATTGCTTATTTGTTCTGTTTTTGTTTTGGGGCCACAACCAGAGTTGCTTAGGGCTTACTCTTGACTCAATGCTCAGGCATCACTCCTGGTAATGTTCAGGAGACCATATACTATATGGTCATATATGGCATATAGGGTAACTGGTGACAGGATCTATGTTGGCTGTACACAATGCTGTTTTATCACTCTGAGCCCCTAAGTAAGAGTTTTTAACTATTAAACTTCCTTTAAGGGAAATGGTTGCTAGCAACTGCCAAAAAAGAAAATTCTAAAACTTCATGGTGATTGGCCCTGTCTTCCATTTGGTTGTGGAAGTTTTGGGAAAGGTAAATCTGGAGCCTGGCTCTTCTTGAAGCCCTGGAGGTGGGAAGGAGCACACTTGATTTTCTTTTTCTGTCTGATTGACAGTTGGCAGGGTAATTGGGAAGAGGCCCACCTCCCTTCACTCCCCCTCCGTTCCCCCTCCCCATGAACTCTATACCAGGTCAAGTAGGAGGGGTGAGAAACCAGCATTGTTTTCTCTCTCACCCTGGTATCTTTTCCTGTCCCCTCAGGAAGCTACCTACATCAAATAGTCACTCACCTTTGGTTAACCCTTGGGCTTTTCTGAGCAAACAAGGCTCTTAAAGAGGAATAAGTTTCCAGGTACTTTATCGGAATTCTTAAATGTAAAACTCACAAGTTTGTGCTTGTTGGTAAACTCAGGTAGTAGATTTTTATAGTCGACTTAACCCAAAGAGAAGGGTCTGGGGAAATCACAGTTGCTGAATAGTCACACTTAGAAAATGACTTTTCAATGCTGTTGATGGACTCTGTATTGGTAGTGTCTGTAACTGAAAAAAATTGCATTTTCTTTCTTGAATTAAAGAACACAGAATAAGAGAAAAATGTCAGAATGAAATTTATAAAATATCAAAATGCTGTTAACCAGTATGAGAAATGAGGCACATTGGGTTTAAAACACAAGAGTAAACCTGTTGGTAGGTTGACTAATTACTATGGATTTGGCTCTGGAACTCGAGTCTCAATATGATTCATGTCGGTTCTATTTACTAAAAATATGGAGAGAGGAGAGAAACATAGAATGAAGGGAGACAGAGAGAAAGATGGAGAGCGATAGAGAGAAAAGGAGAGGAGTTATTTCTTGATTATAACAGAGTAAGTTCCCTTTGCCCTTGTAAAAATTGAAGTTGAACAAAAGGAAGAAAGGATAAGTGTAGTAAAAAAGCAAAACTGCCTAGATGAATGACTGTCTGATTTTTGTAAGTAATTTCTGGCAGGCTCAAGCAGCAGACTATTATTTTTTACTCTCTAACAAACATTTTTGTCTATATGGGAAAAGCAATTTATTGCTATTTGTTTTCCTATTACCTAGAGCTACACTTGGGATGGAGAATTTGTTCTTGTTATAAATTCAATAGCACCTTTAGTATTTCAATTGAACAAAACTCTAGAAAGGTTGACTGGAACAAGGGTATGATAAAAATACCATGAGCCAAACCAGGCAAATGTGATTTCTTTTACTTCACACTTTACGTCTAAACTGGTATAGGCTGGTTTGTCAGGTCAGTAATTTCTTCTGGATAAGGAAATGTGCTCTATCTATTTTACCATGCATTATTTAGAATAAGGTAGCTTAGTTCACTGCAGGTACAAATGCTCTAGAAATATTTTTCTTAGATATATTTAACGAAGATACCACAGAGGTTATTGAGTCAGAGAAAGACAGAGGGACTTGTCTTTCAGACACAGGGCAATGCAAAGGATCCTTGACAAATGACAGGTCTAAGTATATAAAATTCAAGATGATTAAAGTTATACTTAATAATATATTCCATTGATTCATTTTGTTTTACTCTAAAGGAAATTTTATTGTAACTATTATTACTCCTCAAATTAGATCATCCTTTAATTCCTCTGTTTCTTAGTTTCTTGGAAGTACAAGCCAAGATTGACTCAGGAAGAAAAATGCTCCAAAATGGAACAGTAAAATGGCATACTGGAGTCACAAATGAAACTATAAAGAGTAACTTTAAAATTCTGTCAAAGAACTACTTTTTTTTTTTTTTTTTGGTTTTTGGGTCACACCCGGCAGTGCTCAGGGGTTACTCCTGGCTCCATGCTCAGAAATTGCTCCTGGCAGGCACGGGGCCCATATGGGGCACCGGGATTCAAACCGATGACCTTTTGCATGAAAGGCAAACGCCTTACCTCCATGCTATCTCCCGGGCCCCAGAACTACTTTTGTAATAGACTTTAATCCAGATTACTAGCCAAAGTAAATTTTTCAAAATTTTATAAAATAAATCAATTATACATAAATTGTCCAAAGGAAAAAAGAAAATGTTTGCAAATTGATTTAAAAGAAAAACTATTCCTGATAACAAAATCTTACAAAATGGTATAAAAAGAAAGCCATAAATCAATGTCATGAACAGTGAGAATCAGTAATTTAAAGTAACACTGAATAAATCAAACTAAATAGAGTATTATGAATGAATCACCATAAGTAAAGTTTTTAAGCAAATTAAAAGCTGTTTTACTATAAAAAATTTAATTGGTAGACAAAAGCAATATTTTTTAAATTATCAATAAATGTCCCTATATATTATGAAACTTTGTAATTGATAGTTCATTAACGAATTTTAGAAACAATGGATTTATAAGAATAAAGGGAATTTAATTTGTTTAATTTGTTTGTTTTCAGGTCTTAAACAAACAAGCCATCTGGTAGTGATTAGGGGCTACTCCTAGCACAATGTTTATAGGACACTCTTTGAGAGAAGCATATTGGTACTGGAGATCAAATCTAGGCCTCCTACATGAAAAGCATGCAACCTTGCTTATTATTTATCTTTGCAATCAAATTTTCATTGATTTGATATAGAAACACAAATTAACCAAGAGACAACATCATTGTAAGAGCAAAATAAAAAGGCACTATTATTAAAACCAGGAAAAACAAAAGAAGTTTACTATCATCATTGATATTTAATATTGTTCTGAAAATGATAAAAAGTAAATTTAGTGATAAAAAGTATGTTCATTGGAAAGTACTTTAAGAGATGATTATTTGAAGATTATAGAGCTGTTTATTGAATATATGATTAAAATGCACCTGAAATAAAATTGCTCTTCAATAAAAATTAACTTATAAAATGTATGCAGTAATTGTAGAAAATATAAATGATCTGTAACTAAATTTAAAGGAAAATTTAGATCTATTTGTGAGTAAAACTAAACGTTTTCACTGGGCATTATAACAAGAGTTTGAATAAGTGGATAAAAATAGCCATACATTTGTCAAATTGAGATCACAAAATTTTAATTCCCTTAAATTGACATAAAACTTAGTCTTATTACAAAAGGAGCTCAAAGAGGGTAGCCTTGCATGTGATTAACCCAGATTTAGTCTCCAGTGCTCCATATGGTCCTATGAGCTTCCTAGGCATGATCCTACACACAGAACAGGAGTAAGCCCTGAGTAATACCAAGTGTGACACCAAACAAACAAGAAAAAAATGCTAAGATTATACTTTTCAACATATTTTAGATGTAACATTTGTGAAGTGAAGTTAAAGTTTTTCTGTAAGTGCAAATGTATATCTAGTATGGGTTTTTTGAAAAGCAAATTAGGAAAATATTTATGCTGCACAATATTAAAATATTCTACATAAAAATGATAACCTCGGGGGCTGGAGAGATAGCATAGCGGTAAGACTTTTGCCTTACACATAGTCAATTCAGAATGGATGGTTGTTCAAATCACGGTATCCTATATGGTCCCGAATGCCTGCCAGGAGTGATTTCTGAGCTCAGAGCCAGGAGTAATCCATGAGCACTGCCAGGTGTGACCCAAAAACCAACCAAACAAACAAAAATTTCTTTTACACCATTTCACAAAATTGAATACAGATTTGTGGAAGGTTGAAGAGTCCAAAAGTTGTTTTTTTAAAAAGGTGACTTCAAATCTGTGGAAAAAGCCTCACCTTGATCTGTGAGTTGAGACCAAATCTAATTAGAAATTTGTCCCCATAAGTTTCATGTTCGGTTTCAGTCCAGAAACACAATGAAATGAGTAGCATTTAAAATGATGAAGTTGAGGTCTCTGTGCTTTATAGATCAAATAGAGAGCAAATGATCTTAGAAGGACAGGGAGCTCTATACCAGTATTATATGAGCTCAAGTACTTAGAAATGACTTTTTTTTCTCTGAATCCACTTGGATTGAAAACCCACCAGTATCGAAAAAGACTTGACAAAGCAAGGAACAGACAGGAATTATTAATCCTTATGCTTCTATAATAGTCTGATTAGAAAAGAAAATAGTTAATAGTATAATTATCCTGTGGTCAAGCAAAATTATAATTGCATGTTTGTAGTTGTACAGATTAACGAAATATTTGTTTAGTAAATTTTATCTAGTTCATTATATATTTGAGACTCAACTCTTTATTATAAATTCAACTCTACCCTTTATTTTTAGGAGAATTCCACTAAATCAGTTAGTTTTTTTCCTTATTAAGCTATTTAGTACTTTTCAATATTCTTTGTCAACTTTTCTTGCTCACTATATACCACTCTTTATTTAGGACATTCTAAATACCTTACGCACTCTCCTATTGCTCAAGTCCCTGAATGGTTTTTATATGTTTAGTAAGCTTTAATCATTTTTTTCTAAACAAACAAAAAAATCACAAGAAAATGCAACTGTAAGATTCTCAGGAGAAAACGAGCATAAAATTTTGAAAATATTTTATGATGATTAAGATAAAATGTTAACATTTATTTTGTCATATATGTTTTAACTCAATTTTATTTATTCAAGTTTCTTGATAAATCTCAAATGTCTATGTTTAGCTTAGTTATCCTATTTAGCAGTAAATTCATAGTCGATGTCCAATTTTATACTTAGCATATTTACTATGTAAAGAAATATTATTAACTCCTATCCCAGCAAATGTACTTTCCACTACCTTCTGCATTTCAGTAAATGACACCATTAATCAAGTTTCTCACATCAAAGATTTACATATAAACCTGTATTTCTCTTTTCTCACATTCGTACATCCTATTGACTCCTACTTCTCTGTAATTCTCTTCTTTTTTTACGTGAGTTGCTCCTTCTCTAACTTAGCTTCAGCCATTTCTGACATTAATAGCTAGAAAATATCCATTGATGCAAAACTGCCTAGTAGCATCCACTAAAGCTGAACATGTGCCTACCCTATGACCTTGCAATTTAACATGCATTAAACAAAAGATCTGAACTAGAATCACATTCATAATAGCCCCAAATTGGAAACTATCCAATCCATCTACAAATAGAATGTATAAATTAATTTATGCTATAATCATAAAATTCTATACTATACTGCAATGAAAATGAATAATTCACGACTATGTATAACAATATAGATAAATTCCATAAACATTAGGTCAAGCTAAGAAAATTGATGGTAATGAGATTACAGACTATGATTACACTTTTATAGAGTGCAAAAAAAGGAGAACTAAACAATGCTTTTAGAAGTTGGGATATCTTTGAAAAATAGGTGTCAGGGTGGGGGTGAGAGATGGAACTTATTGTACATGAGAAGAAAAAATTATGAGGTAACAATATTGCTATGTTTCTTAATTTTTTTCCTTTGTGGACCATACCCACTGAAGTTCAGGGGTTATTCCTGGCTATGTGCTCAGAAATTACTCCTGGCCTGGGGGACCATATAGGATGCCAGAAGATCTAAGCATGGTCCTTCCTAGGTTAGCACGTGCAAGGCAAAAGTCCTACAATTGTGCCACTGCTCCAGCCCCAAGTTTCTTAATTTTTATAATAGTATTCAGTGTGTTAAAATTCCTCAACTCAAATATTTATGCATATTTTCTTTTTTGTTTACTTGTTTTGTTTGTGTTTTGGGGACACACTCAGGAATGCTTAAGATTTATGCCTGGCTTTGCACTCAGAGATCACTCCTGGAGAGTTTGATAGGCCATAAAAGGCACCTAGGATTGAACCCAGGTCTGATGCATGCAAGTCAAGTGCTCTACCCACTTTCCTATTTCTCTTGTCCCTAAACATTTTCAGTATGACTGCCAAGATTTAATAATTTTTCTAAAAATAGTTCACAAACAAATGCAATAGATAATACTATAGGATTCTCAGGAGAAAATAAGAAAATATATTTGAAAATATTTTATAATTATAAATATTTTATAATTATATTTTATAAGGTAACATGGTATATAGTAGTATTAATATTTATAATTTTGGTGTACAAAATTACTATATCTAACATCTCCAAATTGCCAAAGTTCCACCACTGTTCCTATGTCATTTCTAGTCTATGCCATCCTTACCATTTCTCAGCCTACTATCCCTACATCTTGGCATCTCAGTTCTGTTATCAGAGATCCAACATTCATTTATATTTTCTATTACCCATTCCCTTTGTTTCTTTATTTATAAACTCCCATGCATCAGATCATCTGGCATTTGTCCTTCTGCATCTGATATAGTTCACTTTCTCCCTTTCCATGTGAGTTAGAGCAAAAAGCAAGATTTTATTTTTTTTCTTATAGTCGGATAGTATTCCACTGTGTATATTATAATGATCTTTATTTAAAGATATACAGTTAGACATTTGGATTATTTTCAGATCTTGGTTATTATAGTGTTGCAATGAACATAGGCATGCCTATCTTATTTTGAATCAACGTCCTTGCATTTGAAGGATAGATGCCACTTGGTCATGTGGTAGTTTTCTTTTTAATAATTTGACAAGACTCCATACTGTTTTCCATAAAAGTTGCACCAGAAAACATTTCAACCTATATTGAATTAGGATTCTTCTTTTTACTTCACACAAACACTGGTTATTTCTAAGAATTTGTTTCTGCCTCTTTTTATGTGGAAAGAGCATAACTGGAAGGAATTTCAAAAGTGCTCAGGGACCATGCAGTGATGTAATTAAAACCTAGACACCTCCATGTAAAGCATACATTACAGCCCTTTATGCCATCTCCTTGATTCTCTTTCTGGACTTCATTTTTTATGAATATATTTATTTAAACACCTTGATTACAAACATGATTGTAAACATGGTTGGGTTTCAGTCATGTAAAGAACACCCCTCTTCACCAGTGCAACATTCCCATCCCCAATGTCCCAAATCTCCCTCCTCCCCACCCCACTCCCACCTGTACTCTAGACAGGCTTTCTACTTCCCTCATTCATT
>PVKC010014287.1:0-22285 GCA_004027635.1 Crocidura indochinensis
ATTGCTCCTGGCAGGCACGGGGGACCATATGGGGCACCGGGATTCGAACCGATGACCTTTTGCATGAAAGGTGAACGCCTTACCTCCATGCTATCTCCCGGGTCCCTAATTACAGCATTCTGACCTTGACAACCACACTGAGCATAACATTTCCTGACATCATTAAAACAAACAAACAAACAAAAAATACATTGGATTTGATAATGAACATAATGGTAGCCTAAAGTTGATCTTAATACAGTATGCTTCAAGGATGGAGAAACCCTGTATCTCTTCGGCCAAGAGAATTTATTTTCTGCTTTCCCCAATTACTGTGAAAACAAACAAACAAAACAAACATAACCCCCCCCAAAAAACAAAAATCAAACCAAACCAAACCAAAACACCTTTCCCCCAAAAACAAAAAGAACACCAGCTCCCACCCCCTATTTATTTTTCTATTTTTTAAATTTGGTGTGGTTTTGTTTTGTTTTCTTTTCTTTTTTTCTTCTTTTAAATGTAAATTCATAGCTTCTACATAGAAGAGGCTCATACTGCTTTTTTTAAAAAAAAAAAAACAACAAACAGAATCATAGAACATGAATCAGCTTGTTCTGCCTCATAAATTGAGGGGGAAAAAAGTGGATGGTAGCAGGCCAAACAATCTCGTGAATATTGAATGAAGAAAAAAACAACAATAACAACAACAACAACAACAACAACAAAAACCCAGCCCTAAATACCCAACCCAAATTCAATGACAATAGAATCAAGAGAACCAAACTACAACAAGCTATACACAAAAGGGACTTATTAGATTAGCAGTCCAGAGGGCTAAGGGTGGAGACTGGAGAAGCATGCTAGGAATACCGGTGGAGGGAGGTCAATACTGGTTGGGAATTGCCCTAAATCACTGTCACTATGTACCTTAAATATAACTGTGAAAGACTTGTAATTGACATTGGTCTCAATAAAAAAAAAGTCATTGGTCTAAGTCAGGGGTCCTCAAACTTTTTAAACGGGGGCCCAGTTCACTGTCCCTCAGACCACTGGAGGGCCAGACTATAATAAAAACAAAAATTATGAACAAATTCCTGTGCACACTGCATACATCTTATTTTGATGTGAAGAAACAAAAACAGGAACAATTACAATATGGGGCCCGTGGGCCGTAGTTTGAGGACCACTGGTCTAAGTGGTAGAGGGAGGCTCCCACAAGTGTTGGAGCAGTCAAGAATAAACAAAAGTAGAACTGGAGGTGAGCTTGGCCCTGGGACATAAACCTAACAAAAATTGATGAAGAGGTGTTCTGAAAAGAGGCTGGGTAAGCAGAGACATTGGAAACTTTTGGGTTTCAATGAGCATTTCAGTGAGCATATGAATAGGAGAAAAAAAACATGACACAAAGATGGTAAATGTAGGTTGGGGTCTTCCTTCCAGGCTAAAATGCTGCTTTGAGAAGCAGAACAAATTGAGAATTCTCAATAGTCTTCTAGATTTGGGACAATGATCTGAAGAGGTTCATTCTGTGATGCCCCTCAATGATGGTTGTAACAGAGCAAATGGTACATATAAATATATATTAATATATAATATCATTATAGAACAATACAATAAAATATATATAATAATAAATATATATCAATACAGGGGCTATGTAGATTTATATATTATATATTCATAGCTATGTAAATCTATACAGCCCCTGTATTAATTATGATGAACTGGACCTGTGATGATCTCATATTCATACTTAAACGAATAGAAGTAAATGTACAGAGCAATGTGCGCTGAGATTCTGAAAGGGGAACTGAAAAAAGTTGAAGTGGAACTCTATATAGGGAATCAATGCAGACCTAGTAAAAACAATGCAGGGAGTATTTCCAGTCAGACCACTTTGAAGACTCCTTATTAACTCCTTTATGTGGATCCCAAATACTTCAGAAAGAACAATTGTGCCAAGTTTCCATGGAAAGAACCACAATTTGTGTACAGTGCCTCAAGACTGTCAAATTCAAATAATGATACTTAAGAGTATGTGAATAATGTTGATTGCTCAGCAGCAATAACTACACATAACTTGCATATTCTTTATATTAACAGAGTTTCAAACAATAATTAGCTGCCTTGCCTAATGAGTACACATGGAACTTTAGGAAGGTGGCTGACTGCCATCATCTCCAGTTCCTTAAGCAACAATGTGAATGATGGAAATACAAAGGAGAGCAATTCCACGGCATTTAGAGCATTTTTTCCTCTTAAATAAATAAAACATTTCCCCCTGCTTATCCTGTATCCTGAGATTATGTTGCAAAATCTTTCTTTTCTCACTAATTAAGGACATTTGCCTCAGGAAATGTTCAAGAAAATATAATACAAATAACAGCATCTCCTTCAGGTCCCTACACAATAAATCTTTGACTTGAATTAAGATGGAAAATTAATGTGCAGAAACAAGAAAGGTGAGTGGATGGAGTTTGCACAAAGATGAAGCAGGTTGTTAACAGGTGTTAATCACACTTTATCCACACAATCTGAAGAGAATTAGGTAAACCTCATGCTACAGGAACTAGGCCAGTCCAGAGAGGTTTGCACTTCAAGGAAGTTTAAATGCTTTGGAGATAAATATCAGTCTGAGGAAGGCAAACACACATTTATATTTATCTTACTTCATACTTAATACTTATATTACTTAGTTGGTGGTGCTGAAGTTAGTGCACTGGGTATACATTGATTACACTCTGAGAACCTGCTTTAGAACAGTAAAATTACCAGTTTATTTTTGGCCAGCTACATACATTGAACCACAGTGAAGCCATCACAATTCACTCAAGTGTAGTTCAGAAACCACAACGTCATTTGCTTTCGTTATAGGTTGGGTATAGAATGGAGAGAAACTAAATAAAATGAGATTAGAGAAAAAAAAAACATTTAAAAGGATTAGAAGACATGCTAGAGAATTCAAGGAAAGAAAATTTAAGGATGAAAGAGCAATAATGAAACAAATTTGGGAACTAACAAAGAAACAAAAAAGTCAATTAACAACCCAAGTGTCTGAGATTAGATGAGTGGCTAAAGAAACTGTGGTATATCTATCTATACAATGGAATACTTGGAGCTGTTAGAAAAAAAAATGAAGTTCTGAAATTTTGTTATACATGGAAAAATATGGAGAGTATTAGTTAGGAAGTTGGTCAGTTCAAGATACTAGAAACCAACTGCATTCTCATATAGGAAAACAATACATTTAAATTAAAACGAAACTATCTAGTTCCGCCTCTCAAATAGAGGGGGAAATAAGGGAGGGTACCAGGACCAAATAGATATATGATCACTAAGTAGTAAGCTAGACACAGAGGGGACCACTTATTCTAGCAGCCCGGTGAGGTTGGGGGATATGGGATGCAAGATGGGAATGGTTGTGGAGGGAGGGCAAATTTGGTGATGGGAATTCCCCTGATTCAATATTAATATGTACCTAAAATACTACTGTGAAAGATACGTAAGCCAATATGGTCAAAATAAAAATTATAAAAAAATTATCATGCAGGGCCGGAGAGATAGCACGGAGGTAAGGCATTTGACTTGCATGCAGAAGGATGGTGGTTCAAATCCTGGCATCCCATTTGGTTCCGTGACCTGCCAGGAGTGATTCTGAGCGTAGAGCCAGGAGTAACCCCTGAATGTTGCCGGGTGTGACCCCCAAACCCCCCAAAAAATAGAAAAAGAAAAATATCATGAAGACAAATAATAACTAATAATAGATATTAAAATGAATATTATCAATATTAATAATACTAATCATAGTAACTAATGATAATAGTTTCATACACTGAAATCATGAAACATTCTTATAGAAAAATGGGATCATGTTAAATGAACTAAGCCTGAAGGACAAACACATTGAGCTTACTAATGTGTTGTAGAAAGAAAAAGTAGACAAGAAAATGTAATATATAGAAGAGAGGATGTCTATACCACTCTTCATTCTAGAGTATAGGGAGGAGAATGACAGAGAAGAAAAGAAATTGAGGATAGAAGTAAGAGATGGGAAGCAACGGGAGGCAGGAAATGGTCAAGCTTTCTCTGGTATATCATTGGTATAGAGGAATGATACAGCTGTATACCTAAACTAGAGGTCCATATGTGATGCTGGGGTTCAATTCATGGTTGACAAGAACTATAACTACTATATTATCTATCTGACTCCTAAAACATTATATTCTTGATAGTTATATTCTGTTACATGCTGCAAATATCTTCTTACATTTGCCTCTTATTTATAATACAAAAGTATTTGTTCTTTAAAGCGTTAAATTTCATTGGACTGCACTAATCAACTGCTATGGATCACTCCTGTTTCCAGAGACAGGAGAAATCTCTGAATAACACTGGGTATGGCACAAAACCATAAGTATACATATATACGCACACAGTTTTTTTAAGCTTGACAAATGGCTACCAAAAAAAGGATAATGGCAACAAATAATTTAGAAAAGAACACTGGCAACTAATTTAGAAAAGAAATACAATCCATAAAAATATTCCAGTCCTAGTAATCAAACTAAAATGCCTCCGAGAGGGTATGTTATCAGACTGAATAGCAACTAAAAAGGTTTGGTAATCATGGAGTTGAAAAGAATGAGAAAAAGAAATATACTCATTGTTGAGGGAATTAGAAACCAATATAGATGGCGATTCAGAAGCACCAATTAAACTGAAATTGAACACACTCAGGACATAGACATTTATGATAATAACAACTTGACAGCATACATACAATGTGCCAAGCCTGTTAATAACTTAAACCTATTAATTCATTTAATCCTATAACTGCTGAGTGATGGAGATGGAGCTCAAATTATTTAGAATAGTACCTTTCCAATTTTCCACACCTTGGACTAGCACTGGTCTGTAGATTGGTAGATAAGAATCACTCACTGATTTGATGCCGAAAAGATGGTTCAGCGAGCCCAGATTGGAGTGATCTCTTTAGCACAGAGTTAGGACTAATCAATCCCTGATTCAGCTGGGTGTGACCCACAGCCCTCCCCCTATACAAACAAAAATAAAATAGGTAAAAATTATATCACTGGTTTAGCTATAGCTCGAAGTTTCACAGCTTGTAGGTAAAGAGCAGGGATTTAACCAGCAAAACAAATTTTGCCTTTAAGAAATTCTTAAAAATGAAACATGAAAAAGAACTTCATGTTCATCAACAGAAAAACATGATAAACACAATATGGATTGTTCATTTCCTGGAATCTCGACACATATAACAATGTAGACAAATCTCAAATGAATACTGTTGAGTGGAAATGATATCTACAGTATAATTTATCTTAATATCATCCGCTTTTGAAGAGCTTACACTACAAGTATATACAGAGATAGGAAGTATAACCACTACACTTGTCACAGTTCTTTCCACTAGGGGAGAATAAAGGTAGATGAAAGAAATTTCAGTTGTATTTATAACATCATATATGCTTTCAAAGAACAGTCAATTATCAATGCAATTAAAATGCTATAATATAGAAGGCGCACAACTTTGTCATCCAGAAGACTTGTACTCAAATTGCATTTGTAAATACTGGCAGCAGTGAGCAGAAACTCAAATCAAATTAGGACCAAGGCAGGTCAAAGCAATTTTAGTGATGTCACAAAAGGCACAAGAGCAGCTACCAGACACGACAGAAATATCTGGGTGTGTTTATAGAGTCAGAGGAATAATAGAAGGCAAAAATTGCATATTTCATCCTATGATATTTTTTTGCACAACAGCAATTTTACATACTGATGAATATAAAGTGTAACTCTGAGTCCACCCTATGAATCCTGAGCAATCGAAAGAAAGACTTCATTAAAGGTTTTATGCAAAATCTAAAAGTAAGATGTTCCCTGTTGGAAGTTGTTTTTACCCATTCCCTGAAAGAGGGTCAGTGAAACCAAAGTAGTGGATGTTTCTAGAGAGACTAGAGAGTGTTGCCATTTTGTGCAAGAATGAGGTAGTTGAGTCACTAGAGAAGATTCTTCTCATCTATGCTGATAATACTGATGCTCCTGCTTTGAAAATGGATTTTGTCCAAAAGAGCTAAGAATTGATGAGCTTAAAATAAGGATACAAATGCCCTACTGGAAATATCCAAAAAAAAAAAAAAGATGAAATGATTTCTGTTAAGAAATAAACAGGCTAATAGGTGCCAAAATCCTCACTGGGTATATGATTGGGAAAGAGAGGCGCTAGCTGCCTCCCAATTATTCTGTCACCACCTTTCATCCCTTGTCCAAAAAAACACTCTAATCTTACTGTAAGAAACAATTCAAGCCCCAAAATATGAGCTCTATTAAGGTGGGATCATATCCATCGAGAACTCTGGAGTCAAACTATTCTAAATTTTGCATAGTTCAAACTATAGCATTCATATCCTTGTGAATGCCATTCACCTAACAATAGTGATTAGTAGACTTAAGCTCAGAACTTTTGAGAATGCTAAGACATAATTTTACTCAGGCAATATTTACAAGGCATTAGGTCTAGAACTACTAAAGTCCTTTGTGATACCACTAGGTCTAAGGGCAATACTAATATACAGAAGAAAGTAAAATATGAACTGCAGCAAAACAATGGTGGAACCCAAGAATATGACTAGAACAACAACTTCAGTTTCATAAGCTAGTCGAATCCACCCCCAATTTTTGGATTCAGTCAGTTGAGCTGGTGCTTTTATTAATTACAACCCAAAAGGTTCATAAATGACAATATTCCATTTATTTGATTGATGGCTTTAAAAAAGATCTGGATAGAACACTGCACTACATTTTAGTGTTCGATGGAGAGACAAATAAACTATCTTTTGTGTGAAGAAAAACTAGTTCCTTACTATAATTGAAATTTTTTAATATATTATTTTCTTAGACTCAAGCATCTCTTCATTATTTTTGGCACTTCCCAAAATTTATTCCATATGGAATCTGGAGGGGTATGTTTGAATTCTAAACGAAGAGTCTCAACCATTACAAGCTGCATAAAACATAAGTAAAACATTTTTGCCAATTTTTTATTTGTATACCCTATTTTAGATCTGGGAATCTGACACTAAAAATGGTCTCAGATTTAATGTTGATTTTTATTCTATGCCAACAATAAAAAAGAGCCCTAGTTAATGTGTCTTTGGTGCTTTTATTTTAGAGAACTGCTATTTCATAAGAGCGGTTTCCCAGATTGGGTAGGGGTTTGAGGTGGGGGAATGGTTTATTCTTTATGTGAGAAGAAAAATTTCCACCAATAGTCTGGAAAAAAATATACAACAGTCTTTTCTGCAAGAATGCATGAAAGTAATGAGATTTTTCCCTCCTAAGCTTATAAGAAATTTACAGTGAGCTGCATTGTTCTTGTGTAACTTAGTCAGGGGACATATAATTTTGGAATGTGAATATACCTTTTTGCATGTAAAAATAAAAGTAATTAAAAAACTTATAATAAATCAATAGCTATATAACGTGCTGTATAAGCTATATAAGGAGTATTTACTCTTAGCTTACCTGTCACTCGGCTCAAGTGCTAGAACTATAAACTTCACCCAAACTTGACCTCCCAAACATTTCATCGTTATTGCTAGTCCCCTCTGTGTTCCAACAGGCTAATGTTGTCCATGGGTTCAAAGGACTTTATACATCTGCCAGTAAACAAAATGCTGGTGCCAACTCTTTACACTCACCAAAAAAGGCATAAGTTTTTTTCACTATATAAACGTCCAACAGGGGGCAGAGTGATAGTACAGCAAGTAGGATGCTCGCTTGTATGCAATCAATCTGGGTTCAATTCCTGGTGTCCCATATGGTCCCATGAGCCTATCAGGATACCTTGAGTGCCAAGCCAGGAATACGCCATGAACACCACCAGGTGTGATTGAAAAACAAAAATAGACAAACAATCCTCCAACCCTGCCAAAAGACCCCCAAAAGTTCACTCAATACTTTGTGCCAGACAATGGATTTTCTTTCTCTTGAGACAGTTTGATAAGAACCCAAGTTGGTTGCTTAGATTCTTCTGTGTAGTGCAGAGACTGTGCCTATGCAGCTATAGCTGAAGTAGATGGTACAGTGAACACTAGGTCCATAATCCAATTTTTATGTCCTTAATTTATTCCAAATACTATGTCACTTGGGACTATGATATTCAGTACCTTATTTTCACAGGATTTCAATTCTTTAAACTATATTTAGTGGCCCTATAAAATGTAAGACCACTAAACATGGTTTAAGGCGATGCTTTTAATATCTGTAATCAAATGCACAATAGTATTTGAGAAGACAGACTGTAGCTAGGGTCACATTTTAAGATCCTCAGTTTATGCATGTCCTAGGTGAACATGGGTATGTGTGTGGGAAGGGGTAGCCTGTTTACTCCAATATCTTATCTAATACCATAATTTTTCTTAAAGATCCATTACTTCCTGGGGATTAAGGCCTGGAAGTCCAGCAGGTAGAATGTTTTCCTTGCATGCAGCCAATCTTAGTTTGATCCCTGGCAACACATAGGCAGCCTATAATATGGTTTCCAGAGTTCTTCCAGGAGTGATTCCTGATCACTGCTACATGTGGCCCCCACACCCTCCTCAAATTACAAAAAGATGCATCACTTCCTGCTTATCTTTTTAATGCAGTTTCATGAGCTAGAAATGAAACCAAATAAAGAGATTAGAGAATATAAGATTTCTGAAAAGCGTGTACTTTCCTCCAAGAAATTCAACAATAAATAAGCATTAAGTTCAATCATTTTAAATGAAGTCAAGTCTAAAACCTTCTATTTCTATTCCAGAGCACAGGCTATACAAACATCTTTCTTTTCCTTCTATGAGAAAATAAACTCCTTAAACAAGCCATCCTATTTCCTGCGGCTGCTGTGCATAAAATGTATCATTTAACTAAAGAGTCTTTTACCGCTTACCTATATCCTCTTCATTTCCCACAAAATAACATGTATAAACAGATGTGTTTAAATAAGTTTGCTTTCAGAATTAAAATTACTAGGAATAAAGGGGCCAGGGCAATAGTACAGCAAGTAGGGCATTTACTTTGCACACTGCTGACTTCGGTTTAATACCTGGAATCCTAAACTGGCCAGAAGTGATTCCTGAGAAGAATACTAGGAGTAAGACTTAAGCACCACCAAAACAAAAATACTGAAAATAAGAACTCATTTTTTTTCTACATGGCTAAAAATGTAATCTTTTTGAATGATCAAAGTTGAGTCACTAGGACATAGCAACAAGTGGCTTAAGAATTCTATTTAGGATTTCTTATTTCCCAGTTTCTTAGGGTTTACTTTTTTCCTTTTCTAAGGACAATTCAAGGAAACAAGTAAAAGTTTCTTATATTTAAATATATAAGCCTTAAATAGACTTTGCCCTGTTTAATTGCAACTCTTATACATTATTTGTACCCTAATGTGACTGTTTTTATTTGGATTCACAATACAGTTGCTAACAGGAAACTGAGGGCTGGTTAGAAGGAACCAATGCAGGCTGACATGGGGTAGGCCTGCTTCTATTCCTATTCTGGTTTCTAAGATTCCTGAATTTACATGATATATAAGGATGCTGCTAAAACCACACCTGAAAATCCACAGAAAGAACAGTCTATAAAACTTAAGAACTAAATAATATCCCAAGCTTTAGGAAGCTGAGGATATTTCCTTTAAAGGTGAAAGATGAAAGGAAAACTTGCACAAGTAGCATACCAAGAAACAGATGGTCTTTTTAAAAAATGAACCAAGAGTGCGCCTTCGACAATCATACTTCTTAATTGTAGCATACTGAGCACTTTTATGCAGATTATTTCAACTGCTAAGTGTGGAGCTGGAATAAACAGGGTTAGCTCATTGACATTAAATGGCATAGTGTACTTGGAGCTCATCTAGTACTTCGTCTGTAAACACCTGATATGCTAAACTGTATGAAGAAACTAGTGCCAGGATGTTTTAAGACTAGCCAATGTTCAGTGGAGATTTTAAAACTTGGATCTCATTTCACTAAAGATGCTCCCTTTC
This sequence comes from Crocidura indochinensis, assembly GCA_004027635.1. Lineage (NCBI taxonomy): Eukaryota > Metazoa > Chordata > Mammalia > Eulipotyphla > Soricidae > Crocidura > Crocidura indochinensis. Next base: position 10,034 of record PVKC010014287.1, read on the forward strand.
ATATTTAATCAATGAACTCAGTTCCATTTTAAGCAATCCGTTTAGAATGCATGATTTTGTTGAATTTTGACTTGTTCCAAAATGAGTTAAAGGAAGCTTAGAAGTAGGAGGGGAAAGGAGGGAAAGAGGGGTAAATTAAAGTAATGTAAGAACTTAGATGAGTTAAGTAGCGATGAAATTTCTCCCACCAAAAATAAGACACAAGTAGGTTAAACTTTATCTTTCACCGGCTGATTGAGGATTAATTGCTTAAAGGTCTTACCATTTATTTAGCACAGCATCACTGAGACGTTAATGGTAGATACTGACAGAGGAAATCTTTTATGTGTCTCATTTTGATGCCAGTTTAGTGTTACCTTATCCATTTGCTGAGGATGGCTTCTAGTGAAGGTAGAGTAGTACAGCAAGTAAGTTGCACTGAGGGCTTTGAAAGTGCATTCATTAGACCTGGAGAGCATCAAAGACAAGGAATGTGTGGATTCCAATGTGTGGATTCCTCTGTTGATTCCCAGTTGTCAAATTTGCCCTATTAGGTCTCTCAACCCATCTCTGCCCTTCTTATGATTTGGTATCTGAGATTAGGGAGGTCAGATATAAATTTTTGTTCGGATTTAAATTTGTACTTCACACATGCCCCTCCCTTGGCTTGTACTTGTGATTCCTAGCTTATTCTTTTTTTTTTTTTTTTTGGTTTTTGGGTCACACCCGGCAGTGCTCAGGGGTTACCACTGGCTCCATGCTCAGAAATTGCTCCTGGCAGGCACAGGGGACCATATGGGGCACCGGGATTCGAACCGATGACCTTTTGCATGAAAGGCAAACGCATTACCTCCATGCTGTCTCCTGGGCCCCTCCTAGCTTATTCTTAGGGCTAGGGCAATAGAGTCCCAAACCTTGATGTCAGTTTTCTGGCAACATCTCTTATTCTGTTATGCTAGAATAAAATTTTGTTTACTTTTGCAACAAATACTGCTGGTTACTTATTGTTTTTATAGACCAAGGAAATGATTTTCATTAATTTAGAAAGAAAAATATGAAGCAATTTGATTAAATGGAAAATGAATTTCTTTTTTTGGATACTACAGAAGACACTCCTACTTGGGACAAGAAGGGTAGTGGCATGGCTCTCTTGCTCTTCTTACCCATCTGCTTCATTAGAAAGTCTTGTTGGCTTGGCCTTCCTTACCTCTAAAATCCATAACCCCAATCTAGCAGCCTCTCAGCATCGACAAAGTGATAGGAGCAACAATCTTTGACCACTCCTCATCTGTCTCTATCTTGGTACAACCTACTAGCATGAACAGCCGAAGGGCTCCCTTTAAAGTGTGTCAGCTCAAGACTCTCATCATTACAGAGTCATTAGCTTGTTCTTACCTTGCTCAGTGATGCCATAAAGATTTATGTGCTCTGACCCTTTTAGCTCCACATTTTCTCTCTCCTTGTTTTCCATCTGTGCACTTCACCAGATGTTGTTGTACTTGCCTTTACTGTGGTTCTACAAACAAGCAATTCTTGTTCAAAGTGCAGGGCGTTTGGTTATCTTTACCCAAACATTTCAATCTATCTGCCTCCAAATCATCCTTATTTAGACTCTCAGCTACCTGTACATCTTGTCCAGTTCCAGTATGGCCTTCCCTCTTCTTTCTTTTTATACTTCCCATTGTCTCTGTTCTGTTTTCTTTGAGTCCTGACTCCATATTCATTGATTTTACTTATTTACTTACATTAGAAAATTGCTCTCTCTTCTCTCTCTCTCTTTCCAGCAACTCTCTCCAAGTATTTTTGCTATTTTCTTCTTCACCGATAGATGTCTAGCACTTATAACAAAGAGTAGGGTAGAAAGCTAGTAAATGTTTTGAAAAGCACTAAATAGTGAAACCAAACCAAAGTTTAAAGTCTAGTTTCATGCTGCAGATATAAACACAGTCAAATCTTAAGCAAAAGTTGTGCTGTGCATCTTCTTCAGACATTAAATACTTCAAAATATCATCCACAATGGAGTGGAAAGTTTCCAGACACCACAAAAGGACCTAGGGGAGAGTAAAAGAACATATATGGAGCCTGTAGTTATTCCCATGACAGTATACTTCATGGGCAGAGAACCCCTGTATCTCTTAGTCCAAGGGAATTTGCTTTCTAATTTACCCAATATTTACTGTGCCCCTGCATGAAAAAAAAAAGAGAAGCACAAATTAATTTTTTTTTTGGTTTTGTTACTGTTGTTGGTTGTTATTTTTTCCCCATGGGTTTTCTTTTTTAATGTGCTTTTTTTTTTTTTTATTTCAGGACTTGTGGTTATTGTGTGGTTGTTGTCTTTATTGCTGTGGTGCTTTTTGAGTTTTTTGTTTGATTTTTAAAAATATTTTTAGTATTGTTGCTATGTTTTTCTTCCTTTTCCCCTTTCTTCTTTTAAATTGATATCTATAGCCTCTAGAAGGACTCCTCCCATTTTTTGCTTGTTTGAATTTTGCCCCGTTTTATTTTTTTTCTTTCCTTCAAACAGAACCACATAATTCAAACCATCTTGTTCTGCCTCGCAAATTGAAGGGAAAATAATGGAGGGTACCAAGACCAGACAATCATATGAACATTAAGTAGAAATAAAAAGATGATCAGATTTAAACACCAAATCCAAAGCCAATATCAACAGAATAGACACCCAATCTACAACATGCTAGACACAGGGGGGACCACTTACACTAGCAACATGGGGTGGGTGGGTAAAGGAGGGGGATATGGGATGCATGCTGGGAACAGGGTTGGAGGGAGGACAACATTGGTGGTAGGAATGCCCCTGATTCAATGTCGCCACATACCTAAAAAATTACTGAGAAAGATTTGTAATCCACTTTGGTCAAAATAAATAAAATAAAAAAAAAAACTTACGAAGTCTTTCTAAATAAATTTACAAACTGAGAACCAAGGACTTAAACTATGACATTCCTGTTTGAACTGTAAATTTGAATCTTCATATTGACTTAAGTCTAGAATTAGCACTTTTTTTTCTGAATAAAAATCACTACGAGGACTGGGAAAAGTTAGCACAATATAAACCCGAGAAATAATTATCATTTTAAATTATCATCTCTGAAGGGCATAGGAGTAAGGTCTGGGACATGAATAACTCCATATCACCAAATTCTAAAATGAACTTCTGAGAAAGCTAAATGTCTTCTGTACTGCACCTTTTTATAAATCTAGCAGAAACCAGATTTATATCAATGCCAAAGACAGAGTGAATCTTTCTCTAGGAAGTGCCTAATCCTGCAATAAACCTGTTGAAGAGACAGGTTTAATGTTCACCAAGGCTAAGTGTTTAAGAGGTCTTCATGGTATAATATATCACCAATAGAAGTTTCTGCTTTCCTTAAAAGCCATGAAAATTGTTCTATAATCTATCTCACTAGGAGCTAAGTTGTTCATATCAAGGCTTCAGTTTATAATTTCTTTATATTTTCATACCATTTCTTTTTTATTCCTTATAAAATATGTATTACACATATATACATACATACACTACAATGACATGGGAAATAATGATGTTAATATCCACAGGGTAAATACTTAATATTCTAAATATTAAAATAGTTTGACTATAATAAACTGAATAAGATAGCATATGTTGCTTATCTGAGAAGCACATCTTGTGAACAGAACATTTCAGATTAAAATGGGGATGAGGAAGGTGGTCATTGACTTTTATATTTCTAACCTACTTGAAAAATACTCTAATACTCTTAGCATAATGACTATATTCTAGTTCATGAGGTTTATTTAGAAATTTTTAGCAGTGCTGCACATCCCCGAGTTATTTCCATTATGTTAGTTGTAAAAGAACATATGTGCCAAATACACTAGAGGTCAAAATTAATGCAGTAGAATCTACAGATATTATTTTTGTATTTACAGACTAAATACTCCCATAAAGACCCAGTTGGCAGAGACTTATTTTCCTTCTATTCTGCAGAAGAAGAAATAAAGGAAAAGGGGGAGGAGGAAGAAAAGAGAATGAGCAAGAGGAGGAAGAGGAGGGGATTATTGTAAATATTGTGCAAGTCTGTATATATCTTATTTGACGTATATATACTTGCTTGATGTCAGCAGTTATTTTCAGAATGCTGCCTATGTATGACAAGTCTATTTAATAATGATGAGCCTTAAGAGGACATGTTGGGTGGAGAAGCTGTTCGTCACTCATGGTAGACTGGATTTTTGTCCAGACCGTCCTTTGAAAGGGTATAGTCAAGGAAGAAATTTGGGGATATGAAAATTTATGAAAAAATTTATGAAAATTCTAAACTTTACTTCCAAATTCTGATTAAATTTTCAGATTTTGTCAGGACTTATTTATTTGGGAATGCAATTTGGTTTGTTTCTCACCTCCTTCAGCTGCATTTTATGTGCCATGTTTATGATACAAAGGTTGTAGTAGACCTCCATTTTCCACAGGCCATGCTAAAAAGACAAGATAATAGATTTGGCCAGGGAAATTGCTGAAAATAAAGCTCTTGTTTCCTCTGTCAATAGAACAAAACAAAATTACTGGGAGTTACCACCATGCAACCAGGATCCTAAAGCAGAGATGAGACTCATGCATCAGATTCCCATCAAGGATGCCCGTATTTGGCTTCCCTGTGCAGATACAGAGGGATGCTAGGTAAGCCAGAGAGTGGCTGCTAAGGTCTGCTTTCCCTTAGTGCAGGGGACATTTTATTTCCAGAATGGATTGAGGTCAGACAGAAATACCGCATGGCATGCTGATTTTGGGAAGTTTGCAAGTGTGCTGTGGGCACCAGAGTCACTAATATGTATAGAAGTCTGCGGTACTATTTCACCATGTAATACATTATGATGTCTGGAGGAAAAAAAAATCAATGTCCTACGGCACAGAAAGATGAATACAGAGCTTTTCAATTATCTTTTTTTGTTGTTGTTCCTAAAAGTATTTCTCCCTCCAAATACATTCAAAGGCAACATGAGATTGTTTTCATTTGGGTTAAGAAGATGTTGAGTCTATATAAGGATCTCAACTGGTTCAATCCCAGTGGGGATGGCCCACTGGGAAGAAGACTAAGTAGACCCCAAGAACACTGTAGATTAATAAAACTCTCCCTGAGAACTCAATGAATGAGAATGAGTTAGCTCTAGTTCCCACAACAGGTTTGTCTGTTTAACAGTTAAGCTGCACTCAATTTCTTCAAGACTGAAAAATTTTTTTAAATATTTTATTTAGACAACTTGATTACATACATAAATTTTTTTTTAAATCAACGTCTTCTGTCACTAAGTACATGGATCACTGTATTGCTTTAAGATAAAATCTCCTATTATACTCACATCTTGGGAAATACAACAAGAGCAATTATAAATATCTTTTTATTCAGTCAAAAAACAAACATACAAAAAAAGTCAGTCAGTTTAATAACAGGTAGAAATCCAACTTTCTGTCACAATTACCCAAAGGCACAAGGGTCATCTGCCAATTGAAAATAAAAAGGAACCACAAGCATTCACTTAAGTGATGGGATATCAAGAATAAGCTTGGAGATTTCCCAGTCTCTTGGGGGAGCAGAGCATTTCTAGACGATACAGAAAGCAATCATTTTGTGTTTTGGAACAGACATATTCTTTCCAGTACCTAAAGAATTCCCTACCATTGTTAAGATGCTGAGAGGCTAGTTGAGCTTGTTCTAGTGGTAAAGTCCCCTTTCAAACAAACCTTTTCATGTGAGGTCAATATATAATAATAATTAAAAGCTAAGTGGTTCTATAGCAAGGGATTTTGCAAATGTGTAGTTACGGATAAATAGGAGGGCCAGGTTAAATAGCACTAGTGCACTAAAGGTGCTAGATAAACATTTAAAATAATAAATGACCTGTCATTTCAGACAGGAATGAGCTAGATTACTTAGAAGCCCTGTAGCATATTTACCCCCAAAACACTGAATTCATCCTTTGCGCTGATAACATTTTTATACGACCTGGTTGGTCTTGGGTAAAAGTCTTCTGCAACTAATGAATAGCTGGAAGCTGCCAGAATGCAGAAAGAAAGTGGAGATTTACGGGACATTTGATTCTCCCATTTCTTTGCTAATTCAGATCATTTTAATCCCAACTATAGTTTCATAGTTATCTCATACTCTGACACAGAGTGTCCACTCTTGCTCACTTTCCCAACTCCTTTCCTTGTCAGAGAGACTGATGTCAACAAACAGCTCAGCCTTGTAGTCCTGTAATGTCTCTTTTTCATAGTTTTATTTTGCTGCAGTGAAAAATAAAATGCGTTTTTAAACTAGAAAGAGTTAAAGTGCTTTCCTAAAACACTAAGGTACTTGATATGCTACGTTTATTTTCAAGGACACGAGATTCTTAATATCCATTCTTTCATTGATTCATTCAACAAAAATTTATTGAGCGCCTACTCGGTGGAAAGCACTGTCCTTGACACTGGGGTATAACAATGAATAAGATGAATTCTCTTTCTCCATGGCAGTACCATTCCAGCGGGAGAAGGCAGACAAACTTGCAAATAAATAAAGGAGCACAAATAAATAAAGACCACCAGGGAGTGATAGGTGTACTTAATGAAATTAAACAGGATAGGAGTGGAGATGAGGACTGGGAAGAGAAGCAATCTGGTTGCAATAACACAGAAATTCTGTCTGAAAAAAAGGGTATTTCTGTGCTCCCCAGATCCAGCTACACAAAGAATGTCTCTTTGAAGCTTTCTTTCATTTGTAGCCTTCACCAGGATAAGACCAAATGTGAAGGAAGCACATAAAATATCTTTATTTTACTGCATTTATGTGGCTTCGGATTGACTAAAAGCTAAGCTTCATGGCAAAGAGCCACTTACATTTCTAATTGGGAACAAGGAGTCTTATTAGAGAAATATTTATTACATGTAACCAAGTAAAATACTCCAGATGGTATCCAGGCATTTGCCTGAAGATTTGTGTCAAATTAATAATCATTAATTAGGTTTATGTTATTCTGAAATAAGCTGGCTAAAAAAAAAGGATAAACAACTATGCAAGCCAATACTTTCAGTAAAACTTCCAGGTAGATAATTTTTGCATTTGAAACTGTTCTTTCGTTCTAGAATTGTCTTTTCATCATATTCATGGCCAATGTACCCTGAGTCTTCATACTTTACAGTTTAGCAATTCTGGACTTTACTAAGTAATTGGAAGGATCTGCCCTACAAAGAATCCGAGGAACCCTCCTTTTACCCTCAAAGCAATTTCACCAGATGATCTGTTTTAAATTGAGTAAACCATCCATCACAAGATTCTTAAGACCAATTTAAAAATTCAACAGAATTTCTTGTGCCTAATACATCCTTGCTCAGCTGCAGAGTCTAGCTAAGAAGATAATATGTGAAATAGAGCAATTCTGAAATCTTTGCATTTTCTGATTTGTGTTGTGGTATAATACAATAAAAGAATTGCTTTTGACCCTGCCAACTGGAACCTCAAGGACAAACATTTTATCGCTTCTTTTCCTGGAAAATTGATGTAAAGATTCAATTTACTTTGGAGTGCCAAGTGTTAGCAACTACGAGGGAGAGGAGGGTTGATTTTTCATACCTATGTTATAAAATTAAGTTCTAATTGGATAAAAGAGCTCATCAGAAATTGGAGACCATTCTTAAATGTAGCATCGTGGCAAGCAATTACTTATAATGTTTTTAAGAAGAAAGAAAAAAGCGTAAGTACTTTATATAAGTCAGGTGCTGAGTTTCCATAATATTCTCATTATTAAAAGAGAAATATGAACCCAGTATTTGTACATTTCCGTGCCTCCTGCTTCTCTGTATTTTGAACTTGCCTCATATGGCTTTATACTATAAGTTTCTGGGGGCAAATTCCATGTAGAAGTAATACTATTGGTGCCTCCCAACGCTTCCAAACAATGTATTTCTGAAAAAGCCAACGACTCCTACTGAAGCATTCATGACTCTGTTGAGGGAGAAAACGGGCACAGAGCATTCTTGTATCATACGTGACAACTGCTGGAAATTCCAGGGCACTAATTCTCCAGAAGCAACATGGTATAATGACAGATATGTATCAAACTACTCTCGGTTTGGAGGCCACAGGGCAGTGCTTCGGGGTTTGTCCTGGTTGCCAAGGCAAATCCCATATCTACTCTACACTCTAACCCCAAGCATATGGCTCCTACTCCTTGGGAAGGAAACATTCTTTTAAGAGGCAGGTTCCATGTCACCATCTCTGGGAAGACTCCTAAGGGAGAGATGGATCACTTTTCTAAGAAAGATCCACTAGAGCAAGGATGTGTTCAAGAATGTGCCCATTAATGGTTTCTTCACCTCCCTCTTGTTCTACTCCAATTCTCACATCACTGCTTCTTGGAATAAGTCCCAAATAAATTACTTGCACTCAAGTCCTTGCCTCTGAATCAATTCTTGAGAATTCTTGAGAAATACATAAAGTCATTGTTATCTTAGTCATGCAGAGACAATGAATGTGAAATGATGGGTATATATAGAACTCTGATGCATTTATTCAATATTGAATTTGCTATTTTTTGCATAATATGTAATATTGATAATGATGAAGAAAGCAGCCAATATCAACCAAGTATGGCTGCAGTATCATGCATCATGCCAAATTCTATGCTCTATTGATTCAAAACAGTTTTATAAGATAAATGCAACTTAAGAAGTACTTCTTTTGTTTCACTACCAAACTTTAATTACTCAAACATACTCAATACCTACTGCAAATTTACTTAATTTTTAAATTTTTCTATTAACTTTCATTAAGGCACTAATATACAAAATTGTTAATTTTGAGGGGCATATAATGTTCAAGTTTCTTTCGGGGCATATAATGTTTCAACACCAATTCTACCATCAGTGTACCCTTCCTTATACCAATATCTCCAAATTCCTTCCAATAACCTGCTGAAATTTTAGATAACATAACAGAGACTTAGGTAAAACAAACAAACAAACAAAAAACAAAACAAAAAAACAAACATGATTATGGTGGAGCTGAAATGATTGTACAGCAGGTAGGGAATTGGTCATTCTTGCAGTTAACCTAAGTTAGATCCTCAGGGTTCCATATGTCCCCCAAATACCACTAGGAATAACTCCTGACCATTTCTAGGTGTGACCCCAAAACAAAAGAAAAGAGAGGAAGAGAGGAAAGAAGGGAGGGAAGTTAGAAGGAAGGAGGAAGGAAGGAATATGTTTTTAGTTCAGCAGTTATACATAATGAAACCAATTTTATAGTCAAAGATTTTATCGCAATATCACCACAATTTACACAATATTATACTTGAGAAAAGAGGGGAGTCTACCTAAGTCACATTTGTTTGTTTTGAGCTTATAGAGAGATCTTATAACATGTGGGCTTTATTGTCAACATACTTACTGTCAAAGAAAGTTTTTTGTATAAACTGCAGTCATTTACGGATTATAATTGCTGATAATAGCTTATAAATGATTATAATATAGCTAACCCAAATTACTTGACAATGAACACCCTTTTCAAATGTTTCAACAACTCTTAAATAGGCAAATCTATATGCATTCCCTTGCGTATGGTGAGATGACAATGATTAATTTTGTGAATAGGTGTGGTAGTATCTCTGGCCAAATTCCTACTTGTTTAAAATCATTTCTCAAGTCACAATTTTGGAAGGGAGAATAGACGTACTCTGTTAAGTAAAGAAATGTTTCCTTTGTTGTTATTATTATTATTATTACTATTACTACTACTACTTAAAATATAGTAATATATAAGGAGGCTGGGACAAGAAGAAGTAAGGACAATACTTGTTTTCTGTTTCAAAATAAATTAGGAATATCCTATATTTCAAGAATGTTAATTTTCTTTTTTGGTACTGCATATGTTTAAAATATTACTTAAAGTATTATGATTTATAGTTTATCACTGTTCAATTTTAGACAGACACTATTTTAGCACCAATCCCATCACCAGTGTCAGCCTCCCTCTACCAATGTTCCCAGAATCCATCCCGTTGCACTATCACCCCACCACTGATATCACAACAGGTACCTTTTTTACTTTGGTTACTAAGTCTGGGTCTCATGATTTCATTGTTGTTGACTCTGTGGTTTGGATATTTAGTTCTGTATTTTCTTTTTATTTCTGAACAGCAGAAGGAGGAGGAGAGAGATTGGGGGAGAGAGAGAGGGAGAGAAGGTAGAGGGAGAAAGAGCTGGAGGGAGAAGAGAAAGGAAGTTAAGGAGAGAGGAAGACAGGGAGAAAGGGAGATGGAGAGAGGGAGAGAGAAAAGAAGAGAGGGAAAGAGAAGGAAAGAGAGGGAGCAAGGAAGAGAGGAGAGAGGGGGAGAAAAGGGAAAAGAGAGGAAAGGAGAGGGAGAAAGAGAAAGAGAGGGAGAGTTAGGGAGAGAAAGAGAGTTCTGTACTTTCTTTTTTCTTTTTTTTTTTTTTTGTTTTTGGGTCACACCCGGCAGTGCTCAGGGGTTACTCCTGGCTCCGTGCTCAGAAATTGCTCCTGGCAGGCACGGGGGACCATATGGGGCACCGGGATTTGAACCGATGACCTTCTGCATGAAAGGCAAACGCCTTACCTCCATGCTATCTCCCGGGCCCCGAGTTCTGTACTTTCTTAATACCACCAATGTACCTGAGTCCCCTTGGTCTCTGTCCTCCATTATTTTACATCTGTCTTTCATCCCCTCTGCTCAATTATTTTCCTTAACTATTCTCTGGGGTCAAGGATATTCTAGACAACCCCCATTTAAACCACTGCATTCTTTCATGCAATTATTTTAAATCCTATATATAATTAATATCTTAGATTTATTTTTTCTTCTTCTGGCTTACTTCATTTAACATGGTATCTTCCAGTTCTATCAGTTTTGCAGCATCATTCCTTAGACCTGTGTAATATTCCATTGTATATACAGTACTGCATGATTTTAAGTTACCTGTAACAGTTAATAATTTGACAATACTATAGAATAGAAACATTGTTTTTGTTTTACTACTGTCTTAAATTTTGCTTAAAAACAAAGCATAATATGATTACTGACCTCAAGTTTAAAAGAAAACAAAATAATAATGATGCACCTAAAAGCAATAAAATAACATACAAAGGGGGATATAAGCAATTAAAAACATGCTAACTTAGACTCATCTATAGAACAGGTCTTAGTGGTTATTAAATGAGATCCCTAAAGTCCAATGGTTTTTTTAATAAAATGATAAAACAGAAAAATACATACTAAATCAATTTTTCTTGTATATACAATGTTAAAGGTTAATATATTTTGGACTAGTCATGCAGAGCTACATGGTGTAAGAAATAATAGTCAAATAATAGACAGTGGAACTCTATTACATTGCAACTATATTGTTAAAATGGCTCAACAACACATTGCATGCTATAAGCTATTAATTGTATGAGGGTAAAATGTGGGGCAATCCTTACTGCACTGTATTACCTGAGATTTATAGGAGAAAGAAGCAATTATTTAAGATCCTATGAAATCTCAGACTATTGACTACTCTGCCTGCCTAATAACTATAAATGTTTACTTTATACAAAAATTTATATAACTGAAATATGTAGAGAACAATTTTTCCAGCTACTATCTTGGAAAGTTATGAATGATTAAAAGACAATGATTCCTAAATAAATAAAACTGGATCTATAAGAGCATATTATTTGTCACAAGTTTATAGTTTTTAGTAACATAGTAATTATTTTCAAAAAGTTCTTAAATTTCAAATAAGTATTCTTATTAGGGGAAATAAGTGAGAAATTGATTTCCAACATAACCAATCTTTATTTCTTTTTGGCAATGTGGTGACTGACAATCTGCATCTACACCAAGAAATAAGAACGAAAGGGGCTAAACATGGCTTTTTTCATATCATGCTATTACCATTTCCTTTTTCAAATGCACCTGTTCTTCCAACTGACCTTACTTGGCACTTATATATAATATATCCATATGTTTTAAGAATGGCAATCATATTACAAAATGATGAATTTCTCACCATGCCTGCTTAGTATTTAAAAATAGTAGGCGGGGGCCCGGGAGATAGCATGGAGGTAAGGTGTTTGCCTTTCATGCAAAAGGTCGTCGGTTAGAATGCCGGTGCCCCATATGGTCCCCCCGTGCCTGCCAGGAGCAGTTTCTGAGCATGGAGCCAGGAGTAACCCCTGAGCACTGCCGGGTGTGACCCAAAAACCAAAAAAAAAAAAAAAAAAAAAAAAAGGAAGG
>PVKC010014288.1:0-22309 GCA_004027635.1 Crocidura indochinensis
AAAATTCTCTTTCAGATCTACTCTGCTCTTCAAAAAAATTTTGAATTGATTTGAATTTGAAATGATTCATCTAAATAGTTGATGACTATTATGTTTTAAAGTGCTTTTAGTTGATGCAGCTGAATTCTATTTTCTTTTGCTCTATTTTGGATCCTTTACAACAAATGTCTTTTGGTATGAGTGAGTGTTATGGCCATATTGTTTATGAAGTTTTTATGTGTTTGTCTTGGTCAGTGTCTGTTTTGCATATTTTGCATATAGTCCCCTTTTCCTAATCTTTTCTTCCCCAATGTAGTATTCTTTATCCTTCCTTCTATTTTCCTAGTTCTTGGCATTTAATTTTTAGGATCCCCTTCACATGTGCACCTCATCTCCTTTGCCCACAACTACAAGCCTCCTGATCTTGTTCTGAGGAAGAAACCCATGACTATTGGAGTTTTGTACCACATTTGCTGCAAACTTGTTGAAAATGAAGCCACCTGGAATTTGGGATTTGGAATTTGGGTCACAACGGCACCCCAGATGGGACCCCAGATGGCTACCCCAAGATGGCACGAATCCCAAAGAAAATGCAGATGCCCAACCAACTCATGATGGCTTCAACCCGATTCTCCAAACCCATCAAGTGTCTTTTGCCAGTCTTTTCGGAGTTCCAGACTCCACATCTGTACAGATTGGTATTGTAGAAATTTCACCTTTTGTATTTTTCTTATAATTGTAATCATTTGAATTTATATTTGGTACTACAATTCTTTTTGACTATTGTAATTAATGTTTTTTCTATTTTAGTTTTTAATCCTAGGAATTGATGTCATGTTAGGATTTTGCTTTCTCTAATTTAGGTTAGTGGGTTAGATATTGTTGTCTATAAGTTACTAAATGATATTTTTTTCTATTCTCAGGGTTTTTTGTGTGGACGCATCATAGGCAAACTATTAGGGTTATAGGAGGTGCCATCCATTTTGGATGGATCCTCAAGTTGTTTATTTACACAGGGAGGGTCTCTGCCTTAAACATTCTGTTTTGGTTTATGACTTAAGCTCTCATCTATAAATAATCGACTATATTAGAAAATCAATTTTGGACATCTTATGGACTTCAGCTAGAATTAAGAACTTGGATTAAGTTCAGAAGACTATTGATCATCATTGCAGAGCGAGAGAGATAGCATGGAGGTAAGGCGTTTGCCTTTCATGCAGAAGGTCATTGGTTTGAATCCCGGTATCTGGCAGGAGCGATTTCTGGATGTGGAGCCAGGAGTAACTCCTGAGCACTGCCAGGTGTGACTTCAAAACCAACAACTACAACAACAACAAACAAATAAAGGTGATTCTTCTCGCCTGCCACACATCCTTTCTGGAGGCTCTTCATAGGACCTATGTATGTCATAGACATCTTCTCAGGAGCTTGTAGTGGATTCCTTGATACATGTTTCTGGTTTTAGACACCCTGTGTTTAGATGAGAAGTTTTCCGTACATTTTCCTGTGATGCGCCTATGCAAACAACCACTCTTTCATTGTTGCCTAGCGTTTTTCTTTAATTTTGTAGACAATATTGTTTGTTTACTAAAAACAAAAGGGGGAATTGTTACGTATGTAAACATTTCTAATCTTATCATGATCTGGAATTCTTGTGTATAAATATTTCTGACCCTACCCTGATCAGTGATTGGACCCTACCCTAGGATGTAACCTGGCAGAATTGTTGCGTATGTAAAAATTTCTAATCTTATCATGATCTGGAATTGTTGTGTATAAACATTTCTGACCTTATCTGGAATTGTTGTGCATAAACATTTCTGACCCTACCCTAGGGTGTTTCCACCATTGAGTAGTATCTAATTCTTGGTTATAAAAGCAAGGATCTGTGGAAAGCAGGGGCTGCTTTCTTTTCTTACTGGTATTTACCGAGGCCATTGGAGGCTTCAACCTCTGCAAGGAATAAAGAGCTATTTTCTTCAGAGGTTTGGCTGTCTTTTGGATTGCTTCCCATAGCATTTACCTCAAAATCGCTGGTTACTGGGTGGTAGATGCGTTCTTCGAGCTGGAGGGGAGAGACTGCATTCTCCCTACCTCCATCAGTGAACCTCTCCTAGGGACGGATTTCTTCATGAAAATATATTAACTGTATATGTATTATTCCAAGAAAAACTTTTAAGTAACTAATGTCATTAATCAAATACATCCTTACTTAAGCAGAACCCACTTTCTACTCATAAGAGTTGCTTATTTTTCCTTCCCCTTCATTATAAAACTGTTACATTAAGGAAGATTTGGAAAACTAGAGAGAAGAAACAAATTACCTATGCTACTATTATAATAATATTGCAATTACTTATATTTTGGAATCTTTATTATTGTAAAATTATAAGTGTGCATACATTTTATATATGCATATATTTTGTTCAGATATTACATTCTTCCATATAGCTCTGTTTTATAGTTTTTGAAAATTACAGCCTTTTTTAGTAGTGCTTTTTTTTGGGCAGTGTAAAGGACTTACTCCTGGATTTACACTCAGAAATGACTCTGGTAGTGCTTAAGGAATTATATGGAGACCTGGTGATTGAAACCCAGGTCAACCACATGTAAGGCATGCAATTTGACTACTATACTGCCTCCTCAGCCCTAAATAGAGCATTTTTAAAATTTGATGTATGCTCGTTTACTTGGGCATTTTTATATTTGGATATTTAGAAATTTTTTGGCTATTCACTTCTACAAATTTAAAGGGATTAACAAAGAAAGGGAAAGTATCTCCTTGCTCTTCTAAATTGAAGCATGACTGATCCTTTTGGGGTAAAAAAGGAAATGAATTTTTTAGTTCTCATTTGCAAGAGAACACTTCTGAATAATTCATGGGTACATAAAGATGGAAAAGATAGATATACATCTAGATGATTATTAACATAATGGAAGTAAATGAAACATTATCCGAAAAAGTGATTTAATTGTAGCTGTGGAAATGAGAGCGAACATTTTTGAAAGAAGTCGTACTTGAAGTGTAAATAGAACACATTTGAAAATTATTTTAAGGCACTAAAAACTGCAAATTCTTGTCTGTAAATGGTGGTTATTGGTTTTATACCATAAGAAAGAAAATCAGTATTTCTAATTTACCAAATTAGTGAAAAATTTAGAAAATAATACAGCAAACATCTAAAATAGCTTTAAGTTATAGGACTATAAATTACCAAGATACCTGCATGCAAATGTTAGCAGAATTTCTATATATACTTTTCAGTTAGGTCATATTAGAAATAACCCAAATAGTAATGTGAAAACATACCAATTAATATCTAATACTGTGTAACCATATTGCTCCATAAATTGTCACTATGTGCCTCAAATATTAATTACTGTGAGAGAATTGTAATTCACTTCGACCACAATAAAAATTTAAAACAATGTATTTCTTACGTCAGAAATATGGAAACTATAACAACAAAGATGAAAGTAAATATAAAAATACTTATTTTAGAGGCTGGAGTGGTGGCACAGCAGTAGGGCCTTTGCCTTGCATGCACCTGACCTAGGACAGCCCATGGTTTGATCCCACGAGGTCCCATATGGTCCCCCAAGCTAGGATCGATTTCTGAGCATATAGCCAGGAATAACCCCTCAGTGTCACTGGGTATGGCCCAAAAACCAAAAGAAAAACAAAACAAAGCATTTATTTTACACCAAGTCAACCAAATGAAAATGAAAACATGCTAACAAACTACAGATTATGACATGAACTCTTGTAATTAAAAACTTCAGAAGACTGGATTTCTGAGATAATTTTTCCTGTCAATACCCTCTCCTTTTGCTCCTTTAAGTTATGCCCAGTGTGCACTGGCCTAATTAGGTCCTGGTTCTGTAGTGCATACTAAATATCCTTTTGAAATTCATGTTCAAATTCATTTCCTAGATAAGTTTCATCTCATCTATTTATTTATATCCTTACTTCAGTAAAAGTACAAACTCCAATTCCCTTTCTAATAAAATAAATGTTTTGATTGCTTACATATTTAAAAAATGTGTAGTCACCCCAAGGGTTGTAGAGAGACTTGGGATCACTATCAGTGATTGTAAGCTTGTCTGTTCTTCAGCTACCTGTGCTATACCTTACAGTTGTGAAGGGAATAGGTAATGCCAAGAATCAAACTCAGGCCTCATACATGCTAGGCATGTATTCTGCTATTTTAGTTGTCTCCCCAGCCCCTGACTGACCACATGTCTTATAAACCATTTTTATATTATCATTTACTTGAGCTTATAAGTTAACTAAATTTTAAAAATGTAATACTTCACTATTTTTATCACCAACTCTTGAATTTGAGGAATCAATATTACTAGAACTGAAAAGTGGAGACAGAAGGTCCCAGAAAAATACATTTAGCAGTAAGATATTAGAGTGGAGAGATTAGATGATATTAGAAGGGAGAGAATGAGAATTCTATTTTTCAGTTGACTCACTTCATCTTTGTTTCAGGCCAGGCCTTAGTGCTTCACTTCATTCTGTACTCTTCTGAAAGAGATATTTAATCTATGAACAGAGTACTTCTAAATAAGCTTATTACAATGACTGATTATTCTTTCCTCATTTTATCCTTAAAAGGAAGTAATTCTGCTTTTAATTACTATATCATCATAAAACTGACATTCATTAGCTTATCTATTATTTAAACTTCTTTTACTTCTTTCATTTTATTCCTTCAAGATAACAAAATTTATAATATATAGTCAGAAATATAAAGTCTAGTTTGATATTATTTAGTTGCCCGTGTATTTTTTTATATTTCTTAAAACTAAACTATACCAAGTTGTATTCAGTTTTTAAATTCCTAGATTTGATTGTTGTATTAGAATATTTTGGGTATCACCCAAAAATGAGATTGATTAGGTGTCTTAAACAATAAAAACTTATTAATCTCTCACAGTTTTGACAAATCTTGTAGAAAGCTCAGTATAGACATGTTTGAATTCTCTTAAGAACTTCATTTCGAGCTTGAAGATTTGTAGACTAACTTTCCAACTTACTTTGTGTGCTAATATTTCTTTCTTATTTTGTACATTTGTAAGGTGGAAGAGAACTATAGAAAAACTAAAAAGAAAGAGGAAAAGGAAATGAAGAAAATAAAAAGTGAGGAAAAAGAAAGTTTTTTAATGAATACTAATTCTATCAGATTAGACATCTATCAGATTAGACCTCAGATTGTGACCTCTTGCAATTAACCCTAAGGAATTACATTGAACGTCAAGGTTTCAGCATATAAATTTTTCTTTTCCTTTTCTTTTCTTTTTTTTGGGGGGGGTTAGGTTTTTGGGTCACACCCAGCAGCACTCAGGGGTTACTCCTGGCTCTATGTTCAGAAATCACTCCTGGCAGGCTCAGGGGACCATATGGGATGCTGGGATTCGAACCACCGATCTTCTGCATGCAAGGCAAATGCCTTACCTCCATGCTATCTCTCCAGTCCCACAGCATATAAATTTTTAAGTATACAATTTAGTCCATATTATAAAATCACACAATGTTTGGCAAAAAGACAGTAGATAAGAATGTAGACATATACAAATTGATATATTTGAGATACAAAATTATTCACATTCCTCCTCCAAGTGTTCCAAGGAGGGACACTTGGGATATTGGTGATGGTAATGTTGCAGTGGTGAAGGGTATATATGATACATATACATATACATATATGATACATATATATACATATATGATACATTATATACATATACATATATATAATGTATCATATATGTATATGTATATATGTATATATACATATATGATACATATATATACATATATGATACATTATATATATGTATATGTATATAATGTATCATATATGTATATATATGTATATGTATCATATATATGTATCATTGTAATTTATATATACATATATAAATTAGAATGATTAAATTACTTCAAGAAAGTTTAAAAAATTATTCACCTTAATACACTTTGTTTATTAAAACAAGAATCTAAAGTATTTGAAAATTTTATTATAACTGTTCTTTATGAAAACCCCCCCACTAAGGGGGGGCCGGCGGTGGCGCTGGAGGTAAGGTGCTGGCCTTACCTGCGCTAGCCTAGGACAGACCATGGTTTGATCCCCTGGTTTCCCATATGGTCCCCCAAGCCAGGAGTGACTTCTGAGCGCATAGCCAGGAGTAATCCCTGAGCGTCACCAATGGCCCAAAAACAAACAAACAAAAAAACCCACTAAGTAAAATAAGGTAAAAGGATAAAGTACTCAAACCTAATTATTGGGTGGTTTATCTTCAAAGGTTTAATGATGTTATGCTATTCAATAGTATGGAGAAGAGAGGAGGAGATTCAGCTTTGGAGTTTAAATACATTCTCAACATTTCATTCAAAAGGAGAAATTACCATACAATACAATCTGACTTTATGGGTGGAGAGAATAGAACCTTCCTCTGTATAAAGAATACTGAATTGTCAATGACTAGTAGTAGACTCAACCTTGGTGATCATTTAAGTGTTTTCAATGCAAAATTGACTATACTCCAATGCATTTGTTGGAACATCTATTTGCTGCAGGCACCCTGCAGCTCTACTGGGGGTGAAGTCTTTATGAGAAGAAAGCGGGAGCATAGGCGGTCGAACAGGATAATATTGAAATAATAATCACAATCACCACACACACAGAGTATGTGGGGTCAACACATCGTCCGGCAGAAGTGTGACGTCTTTATTCTCGAGACAGAGGTTTTTATAAGGTATAGCCAGTCGCAGGTGTTAAAGATATTAATTATCATACCGAAGCAAACAATTTTTTATTAATATAACTTCAATTTTGCCCCAGCTGCAAAGAAAGAAAAAACTTATTAGGTTCAAAAAGGGGTTTTATTATAATCTTTGTGCTGGAATTTCTTTAGTCAATTATTTAATAGAGACCACACTTTTTCCATTAAAATTTATAAAGGAGAGATCGTCAATTAACTAAAAATGCAATGCCAAGAGTCTCTAACGAAATTCCTCAACCATCCACGCAGGGAAAAAAGGCGTCTACAGCGGGCCTTTTGAGGAATCCCATGGGGGATATTTCAGTTTACCTCACCAGGAAAATCTAAGGATACATCTGGTGGGCTGAATTCCCCTAAAAATTTATTGAGGCGTGGTACCTATTTTTTATCTGACTATTAATAATTCTGGGACATTTCATTGACAATAAAAGCGAGAGATGGCTTCAATTCTTGTTGCTTGCCAATGAACCAATTCCTTTTTCACAGTTCTGCCTGTTGTGTGACTGGGTATGAAGACAATTTTGACCTTTGAAACTTCAGAATTGATTGAAAGTGAAATAATTAAGGTCTCTTGTTTTGGCTGAAAAAGTCAAAATCTAAAAAGAGTTCCCAAGGGAAAAGCACTGTGTAAGTGTAGCATTCTCTAGAGAAATGCTAGCTCTTACAGATCTGCTGAAAGCCTCCCTCAACTGTCTTTTCATCTTTGCCTCCTCAGAGAGCAGAGTATCAATTTAATGAATAGAGACAGAAATTTAATCCAGCCGTCCAGCATACCATTTAGAAAAAAGAGATACCCATCTTCCTCTGGACAGCATTCTCTGAATCCAAAAAGCAGAAAAAGTTTCTTGTCTTGTGAGGAATGGTAAAATATAAATATAAGTATTTCATTCACAATATTCATATTGTTTTGAAGCCTGAACCAGTCTACATTCCCATCAGCAGTGAATGAGATTCCCTTTCTCCCTGTATCCTCTCCAGCATTGGTGGTTCTTGTTCTTTGTGATGTGTGCCAGTCTTATGACGTGAAATGGTACCTCATTGTTTGTTTGATTTACATCTTCCTGATGATTAGTTATGTGGAGCATTTTTTCATGTGTCTTTTGGCCATCCATCTATATTTCTTCTTTGAGGAAACATCTGTTTGTTTCTTCTCCCCATTTTTAGAAAGGGCATAGATTTATTTTTTTGCCTGTATATATTTATTACTAACCCTTAATAAGCTGGTGTTAGGTCAATAGTTTCTCCATTCCACTGGTAGTCTTTGTATCCTAGTCAGTTTCCTTTGAGGTACAGAAGTTTCTTACAGTAATCTAGTACCATTTCTACTTTCTACTTCCTTGGCCATGGTGTTTTACCCTTGAATGCCTTTAACTTCAATGTATGGAGTGTTCTGCTTACTTTTTCTCTATATCTTATGGTTTGAGGTCTGATAGCAAGATCTTTAAACAATTGTTATTTGTTTTACAATAATAATAACAATAATAATTACAATAATAATTTTAACGCTAAAATTAAAAATAAGTCTGAGTTCATTTTTTTGCATATAGTTGACCAGTTTTCCAAACAGCATTTCTCTTTGAATTTAGAAAAGTTCTTTAACATTTCAACTTGGTGTTTTAACTTAATTATTTTGTTTGTTTGTTTTTGGGGCCACACTCAGTGATGCTCAGGAGTTACTCCTGGCTATGGGCTCAAAAATTGCTCCTAACTTGGGGGACCATATGGGATGCCAGGGTTCAAACCATGATCCATCCTACATCAGCAGTGTGCAAGGTAAATATCCTACCTCTGTACCACTGCTCTGGTTCCTAACTTAATTATTTTATTATTTTTATATCAGCAACTCAAAGAAATTTTATTTAATTTGCTATAATCAATTTTTTTTTATAATTTTTTGCAATCTAAATCTGAACAATGGTTTCCCTCAACTTGGAATTTTGGATTTGTTGTTGTTATTTGTGTTATTTAGTTGGGATTTGGTGGGGAGTTATTATTGGTCTTTTAAAACATTTTTCAGTCTTATTTTTATTTATTTATTTATTTATTTTTTTTTTGGATGAGGATGTGGGGGATGGACAAAACCTGGAGATGCTTAGGAGCTACTCCTGGCTTGTTGCTAGGTTTTTTCCTCACAGTTCTCAGCAGATAATGCTGTACTAAGGCATGTAGGCTATGTCTTTGAGCTATCTTGTCAGTCCATTAAGCTCTATTGTCAGTCTTGAAGAAATACAGCTTTATATTTTCCTTTCTAATTTGAATACCTTTTATTTTCTTAGCTTGGTGTGTTAGGAAATTCAGTACTGTCCCGTGTCACAAAATAAAAGTATAAAATAAGACAGAAGCTTAAATAATTTATAGATTTGACTCTAACAATATAAATATTTTCTGTAATTATGAACTAAATTAAATTAAATAATGATCTGTAAAGCCAAAGAAAAGTAAGACAAGTGTATCTAAATATATGTGTTGGCTCAGTCACAAAGATAAAATTAATTTCAATTAAATGTATATTATTGCTAATTATTAGGTGATTAAAATTAGCATTAATGGAAAATTGTAGTGATTACTTGGAAAAAATTAAAACAGAAATACTATATGATTTAACAATACCAGTCCTAGGAATTTGTCCAAGTGATATGATAAAACTAATTCCAAAAAAAAAAACAATTGACACCCTATGCTTTATTATTCTTTTTAAATAATGGGGCCGGAGAGATAGCATGGAGGTAAGGTGTTTGCCTTTCATGCAGAAGGACGGTGGTTCAAATCCCGGCATCCCACATGGTCCCCTGTACCGGCCAGGGGCGATTTCTGAGCATAGAGCCAGGAGTAATCCCTGAGCGCTGCTGGGTGTGACCCCAAAATAAAAAAATAAAATAAAATAAAATAAAATAAAATAAAAAAATAAATAATGTTCCTCAATAGATGACTAAACAAAAAGTTCAGATACATATATATGTATATGTTTTATATGTATATGTATGCATTATTTTTCCATTAATAAAATAATATGCCTTTTGAGAAAAAGATTATATGCAAAGTGAAGAAATAAGGAAGTGATAAAGTACTATAGGATGTTTTCACTCACATTTACAATTGAATAATAATTTAAAAAATTGGAAATAAAACAAACTTCTAGTCTTGTTAGAAGTAAATGGTTATCAGAAAAATAGACACTGTATAAGAGGAATAGATAGAGGTATCTCTGAGGATTAAGATGGTACAAGAAATTTGGTGAGGAATATATTAAGTTCTATAAACATATCAAAGTACAAACATACCACTAAATTTTGTAGTATCATAAAATAATTATAATTTTTAAAAATATTTTAAATATTTAATGGGCTAGAGAGCTACAGGAGCTAAGGTGCTTGCTTGCACAATGCTGTACCCAGTGTGATCATCGATATCTCAGATAGTCCTTCACCAGGAGTGACTAGGGTTCAGAGCCAGAAGTAAGCCTTAAGCACTACCAGGTGTGTCAAGACACATAAGAATAAAGCTTCTTCATATGAACATTAGTAATGATTTTAATATGGCACTTAAAGCAATAAAAACAAAATAATATATAAGCAAGTTAGATATGGTAAGCTAAAAACTGCACAGCAAAATAATAATAAAGGAAAAAATGTGTGTATAATGGGAAAATATTTTCAAACAATATGTAACAGCTAATATCCAAAATATTTAAGAACTAATAAAACCAAAGTTAAAAATAATGATATAATTTTAACACGAGCAAAGAATCTTTTTTATAAAGAAGATAGAAAAGGCAAGCATGTACTTAAAAATATGTTCAGTATCACTAGTCACTAGGTAATGTAAATTAAAAATACTGAGAGGGATCAGGGATAATATTCAGTGGTAGAGTTCAATCTACATATTAATAAGGTCCTAGGTTTAAACTCCAGCCCTCCAAAAATTATCAAATAACATTTAAGCCAAAGATACTATCTCTCTTATGTTATAATAACCATAATCAAACATACAAGAGATAATGTTAGTGTAAATGTGGCAGAAAGCAGGCCTTTCTCTGTGATATTATAAATTGATAAAATCATGAAAAGCAGTCTGGATGAGCATCAAAAACCTAAAAATAAAATTATCATGTGATCTAGAAATTTCAATCCTGGGTAAATATACAAAGGAAAATAAAATAAATATTGTAAAGGTACCAAGGTTCCCTCATGTTCATAGTAGGACTGCCTACAACAGTCAAGATATAACACAGAAGTAAGCATTGATAAATAGAGAAATAACTTTTGTGATAAGCAAACACACACACATACCATACACAGGAATATTTATTTAGTCATAAAAAGGACCCTACCTATTTGCAATAACATGAATAATCTTAAAGGCATTATAAATAAATAATAAATAAAATACCATATACTATTAGTACATGATGAACCTTAAAAAAGATAAGAAATGAAAACAATTTAAAAAAACACAGGAAAATAAATCAAGCTAAATGATATCAGAGATGATAAGGCTGAGAAATTGGGGAAAGGATGTCAAAAAACACAATATACAATTTATCATTTTGACTATGAAATATTTTGAGAACAAATGTATGAGTTCTCATCAAATGAAGAAATTTTCACTTTTTTATTATTTTATTATACAAGATGTTAGTTGATTTGGTATTTTAAAATATGTGTAAATCACACCACAAGACTGTGTGTTTCTGCCTTATGTAGTGAGATATTTTATATGTATTTTAATAAAATTGAGGGTGGGAAATCAATCATAAATTTGTGCATTTGACTTTCCATTAATATATTTTGTGCAATTTGGGCTGATAGCTGGTTGCTCAGGCTTACTCCTAGATCAATGTTGAGTCAAACTGGGGTGAGCTACATGTATTCGTTCATTAACTGCAAAAAAAATTACCATATTAAAAAGAATTCATTATAGAAAAAATTAGATAAAAGTATATGGGAATGTTCAATATGATCATTGCCATTTTTCTATAAATCTCAAACTTTAACAAATATTTTTCCTAAAATATTTCAACAAATAAAAAACATAAAAATTGATCGGCAATTCAGTGGTGGAGCTCTATCCTGTTCTTTAAAAATTAAAAGAAAGGCCTTAGCTGGTTAAGTCTTAATATCCTATGCTTTCTAAAATATGCTATATAAAAGCCATGGTTATTTATTTCAAGTTGAATATTCAGAAAAGATGTTGAAAGGATATATACTTAAAATATCAAAAAGTAGTTCTCTCTAGGATAGGTGAACTTTCCATAGTTTATTTTTTTTGGTTTTCTAACATCCAAAATAAACACTTCACAGATAATTTAAAGAAAACAAATATAAGAATAGTAAGAGAAAATACATGTGATTCTAAAATTTTAAATTAAATTGCTTGAATAAGTTCATATGTAACAGAGTACCTTATAGGAGGAGAAAGAAAGAACATTTATTCTACAAATATTAGATGCCAGTTACTTGCCTGAGCATTGACATGTATTATTTAATTTATGTGTGTAAAATAAGGATAGCTTGGATTGAATCACATTTAAAGGCTACCTTTACATTTATAAAGGCATTAACATTTTAAGGAAAAAATGTTAAATTATGTTTTTTACAGTTCTGATCTGGTATTTCTTCTTCTGCTAAAAGCACCATTAGTCACCCATCACCAAACATGTCCTTTTTTCCTTTGTCACATATTTTCATTTCATCTTTTTCTGAAGACAATCCAATATCCCATGTCCTTACAATACAAAAATCTCTTAAACTAATTTTATGCTTCAACATAAAATAATTGATTCATAAGGCATTAGTTAATTCATATAAGTTTATAACAGAAAGTAAATCATGAAGTTTAAAGAATTCAGTGGGATTGTTTATAGTCATTTTTTACCTATTTCTATAATAGATATATGAAGTTGGGAAATTTTAAGATAGTTCATATTAGAAAGATCACAAATCCTTTAAAAACGTCAATATATAGGGGCCAGAGTGGTAGCCCAAGGGGTAAGGCATCTGCTTTGCCTGCGCTAGCCTAGGACGGACCACGGTTAAATCCCCCTGCATCCCATATGACCACGCAAGTCAGGAGCGATTTCTGAGAGCATAGTCAGGAATAGCCCCTGAGTGTCACCAGGTGTGGCCCCTCCCAAAAATATAGAGTCCATTTTCTGAGAACACAAATCTCAAAACAAAAACTAAAATTAATAATTATCAGATATTTGTCTTACAAGTGAGTGCAGAAAGTAGATGCTAATAAAATTTCTATGTTTGTGGTATTCTTTCTTTAAAGTTTTCCCCAAAACATAGAAAACACATTTTTCTGGAGTTTTTTTTTTTCTGTAGTGATTGTTAAAGTTCAGAAAGAAGCAACACTAATTATTGACTTCTGGATTAACATTTTGTCAAAAATTCTGATTAATTCATATGGGATTTGAACCACTGTCAGTCCTGGATTGGCTTTGTGCAAGGTAAATGCCTTACCACTGTGCTATCTCTCCAGCCCCCAAATTTTGTATTTTCTGTCTAACCTACCCTTATCTTTCACCTTAACTACCTCAAGAGTCTAATATCTATGGATCTTGAGGGTTCTTCTGATTATGTCTCTCTCCTATATGTACAGCCCAAACCTCATTCCATTATCTACATTGAAACCTTAATGATTATTCCTAACCTATAACATGCTCTCTCTTTTTTTCTACATAACTTTTCACCCACATCTTGATCAATTATAGTACACCTTATTATGCAGTGCTCTGCCACACTAGTCTTATTTACCTCTGAGTATGAAACTGCTCCCCCGTACTCAGAATTTTTGTTACCTTGTTTTGGGTCACTCTCCCTCACACTCTGCCAGGTTAACTCTTACTAGCTTATTATTTCTTAACTTCTTAGTCAATCGACCACAACATCTTTGAGTTCTTTTTAAGGCACAAGTCCTTCTATTAGAAGCACTTGGCATCTTTCCAATAAAATGCCTCCACTATAGTGTTGTAAAACTTTATAACTACCTGATCACTGTCTGATATAAGCCATTATTCCCTACTGTGTGCCAGATTGTAAACTTAGTAAGATATAGGACTCCTCTTTTACTCTTACTCGACATACCATAATTTTTATACAGTAAACAATCAACCAAATCTAAAAATGAGTGACTTTTCAACTCTGCCTCCACTATAACTGAAAAAACACTATGCCTTTTTTTTTTTAATAGAAAGACTATTGAATGCTCCTCCATAAGATCGAAATCAAGGGTAAAATCAGGTCAACTAAGAAAGGATGGGCCAGAGTGACAATATAACGAGGAAGTGATTTACTTTGCACATGGTTGACCCAGTTTTTATCCCAGCACCCTATCAAGTCCCCTATGCACAGTCAGGAGTAATTCTGGAGCATAGAATCATGAATAAAACCTAAGCACCACAAAGTGTGATCCAAAAGGAAACAAGAAGATAAGAAAAAGCAAGAGGGAGGTAATAGAATGGCAAAAATGATAGTAGAATAAGTTTGGATTCCATAGATAAGAATTTCAACAGTTACTTATCATTCTGTGCATATCTCTAACCCTCAATTATTCCCAAAACAACAAATTTCTTTATACTTCTAGTCAATTTCTTCACTTTACTTTCTCCTAGGCATTTCACATTTATCATGCTCCAGCATGAACTATTTTGATTTCTCCTCTAAATTCATAGTTGGATAATTTTAGTTTCCCACCTCTTAAAATGACTATAATTATAACTGATATATGCATACAATTTCTGAGACCAAAAACTGAGATTCATGTCTAAGTTGTATCTTTCTATAAATGACAATATAAACTTAATGTCCCTATTCAAAACTATGCACTGGATCCCCATCATGAACAGAATTCAATTCAAGGAGCCAGAGCAGTGGCGCAAGCACTAAGGGGTCAGCTTTGCCCAAGCGGTTCGATCCCCTGGAGTCACATATGGTCCCCCAAGCCAGTAGCGATTTCTGAACTCACAGTCAGGAGTAACCCCTGAGAGTCACCGGGTATGGCCCAAAAAGAAAAGAAAACAAAACAAAACAAAAGAATTCAATTCGAAAATATTTGAACTAAAGACTCTTCATGATGTTGTTCCTCATCACCTCTTGTATTTCTTTTCCACAACTTCTATCCTTTTCAGAGTAGTTCAATATCATTGGCTTTTCTTTTCTTCCTCCAAGGTGCACATGAGCATTGCAAAGTCTTTGTGTTTACTTCTGCATACCTGAAAGGGTCTTGCTTCTAATATATGTCCAGTTCATTTCCTCACTTTCTCCAGTGCAATGCTCCCTTGTTGCCCTACTGAGAATTCTTCATGCATTATCCTATCTAAATAATCCCCATCATTGCTATATAGTTCCTAATCTCTTTTCCTTTTGTTATAGTACAATTATCACTTATATAAATCATAAACTTTTCTGTTTATTCATTTATACCTTCACCACTATTTTAACTACATTTGTATGAGAGATAGAGAGACACAGAGAACAGAGAGAGTATAGTGCCAGTCCCTCCACTACAATGTTTTATAATAAATTATTTTATTTAAAGAGAATATTTTACATAGTTATTCATAATGTATTTGTTTCTGCCACTAAATGTTCCAACAAAAATCTTATCACCAATGTAAAATTAACTCAAACCATTGTTCCCAAATTCCGACCAATTCCAAAGCCTGCATACTTAGGTAAATTTAAATGAAATTTTTTAAGTACAAAAAAAAAAGAAATTTGTGAAAATTTTTGAATCTTTCAATAATGTCACTAAGTCATTGACAGAAGATTTACTAAGCTATTTGTGAATTAATCTTTATTTATTTTGTTTCTTAACATTAGGTGGCTTTGAATCCATGTTGATGTCTAGAAGACAGAACTGAAAATTTTAGAGTTTTCCAGGAATTTCAACCTCTGTATTTGTGGGGAATGGTTTGGCATCCAGGCCTTCTAGTAGTATGAGGAGGCAGGGGAAGATGCCTGTACTAATTCCAAAAAAGCTGATAATATTTGTCCTAATACCATAATACTGATAATTTGGTTGGTATGAAGTCTCTGAATAGATCTGTGTTTAAGTGGTGAAGCTGGACACTGGTGAAGTAGCAATGGCGTCCACCACATTTATAACACTTTCAAATATCCATCCAGCTAATAGTTTAGCATTTAATAATAAATCATGGAATCTGGTGTGATGGTAGAGCAGGCAGTATGCTTGCCTTGAACACAGTTGACCATGGATTGATTCACAGCATCCCATTTGGTCCACCAAGCCCACCAGGAATGATCCTTGAGCACAAAACCAGGACTAGGGCTTGAGCATAAAAATAGGAGTAAGCCCTGAGCACTACCAGGTGTGGACCAAAGTTGAAAAACAAGACAAATAAAAACAAAAAATTATTCCAAGAACAAGTATAGATTATTTTTAATATCCAGTCATTTTTAATTTTCAATTTAAATTTTTCATGTCAACCAGATATTAATAGGAAATAAATGAACTGTTTGATACCTAATGCTAAGAAAATCAATGCAAAATGCAATCTTTAAATGATGAACTAAGAACATAAATGTATTTCAGGCTAGGAGAAAATTCAGTAATGTGCTGTATGGCTTATATGCATGCCTTGCATATCCTGAGTTTTATGTAGCATATCTAAACACCTCCATCACTATTGATGAAATTAAAACAGTAATCAAATGTCTGCCCAAAAACAAAAGGCCCAGATGGATTCACTAATGAATTCTTTCGAACTTTCCAGGAGGAACTACTACCAATCCTGGCAAGACTCTTTCATGAAATCGAAAAAACGAAATACTTCCAAATACCTTTTATGAAGCCAACATCACCTTGATACCCCAACCAGACAGAGATGCAACGAAAAAAGAAAATTACAGACCAATATCGCTGATGAATATAGATGCAAAGATCCTCAACAAAATTCTGGCAAATAGAATACAATGCCTCATTAAAAAGATCATCCACTATGATCAAGTAGGTTTCATCCCAGGAATGCAAGGCTGGTTTAACATCCGTAAATCTATCAACATAATACACATCAACAACAAGAAAAATAAAAATCACATGATCATATCAATAGATGCAGAGAAAGTGTTTGATAAGTTTCAACACCCATTCTTGATCAAAACTCTCAGCAAGATGGGAATGGAAGGAACCTTTCTCAATATAGTTAAGGCCATCTACCACAAGCCAGTGGCAAATATCCTCAATGGAGAAAAACTAAATGCCTTCCCTCTAAATTCTGGCACAAGACAAGGCTGTCCTCTCTCACCACTCCTATTCAACATAGCACTGGAAGTACTCGCTATAGCTATTAGGCAAGAAAAAGATATCAAGGGAATCCAGATATCCTGAGTTTTATCCTGGGCAGCTCATGCTCCCTTACCAAGCACTGCTAGATGAAACATTGATGACTCATAAACACCACAGTATGTGGTTCTAGTGTCCCCCAGTGGTCGGCAACCTTTTTTTTCAACTGAGTCAAATCTCTCCAAAACCACGATTGAAATTTATTTTGAGAGCCACACAGGGTGGACACTGACAGACCCTAGGATCAGAGTCCTGACTCCTGGAGCAGCCGCCCTGCACACAGAAGAACCAAATTAAAAGTGGAAAGAGCCACATGTAGCTCTTGAGCCGCAGGTTGCGGACCACTGCCTACCAATACTAGCAGCACTACCTCTTTGAACTAAAATGTAGGGTCAAAATCTCAAGGTCAAATATCACCAGAAGAAGATCCCAGGTTCCCAAGGACTGCTGGAGAAACTTCTTCACCTATCCTCAGGAAAAAGAAAGCTAGTAAGTATGTTTAAACTAATTATTTTTTAAAATGTATTATTGTTGGAGTCAGAGAGGTGGCCCAAGCTGTAAGGCGTCTGCCTTGCCCCCGCTCGCCTAGGACGGACCGCTGTTCGATTCCCCCTGTGTCCGATCCTCCAGTGTCCATGGTCTCCCAAGCCAAGAGCAATTTCTGAGAATATGACCCAGAGTACCCCCTGAGCATCACCGGGTGTGGCCCAAAAACCAAAAAAATTATAAAATAATAAGATAAAAATGTATTGTTTTTGTGAAATCTTGGTTGGCGTAAGAAACACAGAGCTCAGACAAGTTATTTCCTTTTTACTTCCTTTATTATTTGTCTTCCTCTTCATAATCTATCATCAACATCTATTCATTAAAGTTTTAGGACAAGACTGGAGAGATAGCACAGCGATAGGACATTTGCTTTAGACGCAAAAGAACTTTGGTGCGAATCCCGGCATCCCATTTGGTCCAAAGAGTCTGCCAGGAGCGATTTCTGAGCATAGAGCCAGGTGTAACCCCTGAGCGCTGCAGGATGTAACCCAAAAAAAAAAAAAAAGGAAACAAAACAAAACAAAACAAAAAAAGTATATAGTTTTCAATGAAAAGATAAAATAACTTCTAAGGAAAATTATTAAAAGTGGTTAAGTTACAAGTGATTCACCTTGTATAATTTAAAAATTAAAGTAAAAAAATTGACAGAATATTACTACAGATTTTCTTGTTTATGTTCTTTGCCATTAGTAGCAAAGAAGTATAAATTCCTGGTTTAAGCAAATAAAAATAAAATGATAAAAAAGTGAGAAAATTACTATTTACTGAATGAAGGTTAGCCCTAAAATTTCTAGTAAGACAAGAACAATTAAGAGAATTCTTTTTTTTTTTTTTTTGGTTTTTGGGCCACACCCAGTGATGCTCAGGGGTTACTCCTGGCTATTCGCTCAGAAGTTGCTCCTGGCAGGCACGGGGGACCATATGGGGAACCGGGGGATCGAACCACGGTCCGTCCTAGGTTAGCGCAGGCAAGGCAGGCACCTTACCTCCAGCGCCACCGCCCGGCCCTGGAGAATTCTTAAAGAACAACACACAAATACTCTGATTTAAACAAATCATTAAACAAAGTTTTAAACGAAGAGTGAATTTGAAACAAGAGTACCCCCATGTTCTTGTCACTTTCCCTACCATTCAATAAGTATTCTAGTCTTTTTTTAATGGTTGCTGAAATCAAACACAGGTCTCCTGGAGGCAATCATGTACTTTACCACTGTTCCACCTCCAGAATCACAAATCTACTACTTATCACTGTATCTACTAAATATGTCAAAGTGTCAGTTTAGAATTTTAACGGGATACTTTTCAACTCCTTTGAATTAAAAAACACCTTCTTAAAAGGTCTCTCCATACTCCACCCATTCTCTTTCATAAACCTCAGACTTTTGATGGCATGTGAGACACTGTAGTATAGATTTGAATTGTCCTTGAAAGAGATCGTAAATAATAGATTTGTGAGCCTTTTGGTGTTCTGGACTAAATTTTTCAGAATTTTCATTTTCTATGAGGTGTGTAGTTACCGTAAGAAGATCCTGATGTAGTCCCTCTATTAGAAACATCAGTAGTTCATGTGGATCCTGCTGATTGTGTCCAGCAAACTGATCATTAAGTAAACCAATTGTTACTTTGAATCTTTCAGGATTAATATATTTGTGAAATCCATTTCCCATGGTTTTGATGAGCCAACCAAATTCTACTGCTAATTTACCTTCATGTCCCATTGGATTTTTCCTGTTAATATCTTTCTTATAATGATTTTGATGAAAATACTGAGTCAAATCTGAAATATTATACAAGCATTGTAATATTGAGTTCATGAAGCAAGAATTTCCTATATTTTGTAGCCCAACTAAGACAGGTTCCTGTTTTTCCTTATGCATCTCGGAGTGTTCAGGTTTATCACTACTGTCAGTCTCACTCAATGTATGGTGTGTGACATTTAAATCCTTGTTCCCTGTTTCGGAGACCTCGGCAATAGTACTGCTTTAGTGTCTTGAGTATTCTATGTTTGATCTGAAGGGGAGTTTATAGTCTGAACCTGATCATTTATGCTAGCCCGATTTCTAACAAGGTGTAATGGAACCCAAAATTTCTTGGGAGGGTTGTCATTTGTAGAGACATAGGCATAACCCCTTCCTCTCAGGAGAAGATATCCAGCTATCCATTTTACATCCTCCTTGATCCAGATAGGTTTATGGGTTGTTTCTTGTCTCTGATTATCTTCTTGAAAATGTCTTTCTGCTGCAGTGCAACTTTCTCCTTGGGGTAAGTTTAAGTAATTTAGTATGAGAAGAGTCAAAGATAGCAAATCCATTGATGGTAAACCTCTTTTTCTATTTTTTTGTAATTGAATTTTTAAGGTTCTGTGAGTCCTTTCTACAATGGCCTGTCCCCTACAATTGTAAGGAATTCCTTTCAGATGTTTCATCTGCCATTCTTTGCAAAAAAATTCAAAACTTTTGCTAACATAGGCTAGCCCATTGTCAGTTTTTATAGAATATGGAATACCCATCACAGAAAAACATTGTAAAAGGAAACTACAAACAGCTTTAGATTTTTGAGAAGACATAGGAGTTGCCCACATAAACCGAGAGTAAGTGTCCACCACAACTTGAAGATAAGGCTTTCTTGGAAATAAATCTGTTTGAGTTATATCCATTTGCCAAAGTTCGTTAGACTGTAAGCCTCTTGGGTTTGCTCCTGCTATGTCTTTATGGATAACGGTGCACATATGTTGCAGTTTTCTACAATTTCTCTAGCTTGCCTCCAGGGAATTTGGTAATTCACATGTAAATGGTGAGCATTTGTGTGTAGGGCTGAATGTTCCTCTACAGGTGATTTAAATATAGGCATTGCTAGTAAGTCAGCAGTTTTATTTCCTTGAGTCATCGGTCCTGGGAGACCTGAGTGGGCTCTAATATGCGTGATGAAGATGGGTTCAGTTCGTTTTTGAAGAAGCTGCTGTAATTGTGTAAGTAAGTTTTGTATGACCGGGTTATTAGCATTAAGGGAGACAATGGCTATTACATGATATAAATTTACCACATACAAAGAATCAGAAACTATATTCATGGCTTCAGATATGTTTTCTAATAGGTAAATTAACGTTGCTAATTCACCTCTCTGTGCAGATTTATATTTGGTGCCTATGGTCATATTAATGTTGTCTCCAGTTATTCCTCCTTTTCCATTTTGGGATCCATCAATGTAAAAAATCTTGGCATTGGGAATAGGGGAATCCCGAACAATTGAAGAAATAATAAACTGATTTTTCTTTAAAAAGTCCCAAGTTTTTCTTGCTGGATAATGGGAGGATATTTCTTCTGTGAAATCTGAGAGGGCCCTTTGTAGAGATTCATTAAGAGGTAATATTGACTCAATTTCCTTTTTTGGTATTGGTAAAACTAGTATATCTGGGTCAAAACCTAGTAAAGATATGGATCTGAGTCTCGCCTTGATAATAATCTCTGAAATCAGTTGTAAGTAGGGGACAACTTAGCGAGGTTGTTTGTTATGTAAATACACCCATTCCAAAGGTCCTGACTGTTGCATCAATGACCCTGTGGGGGTTTCTGTAGGGAAGATTAACAAAAGTACCTTTTCTCCAGGGGTGAATCTTAAGAGAAACTATTTTTGTAATCTGCTCAAGAAATTGTCTAATTCATTTTTGGCTGCTGTTGTTAATTTTCTAGGACTATCAAAAGCAGGATCACCTTCCAAAGTTCTAAACAGATTAGACAACTCTGCATTCGGGATTCCTAGTGCAGGGCGGAGCCAATTTACATCACCTAAAAGTTTCTGAAAATCTTTAAGCGTTTTGAGGTTTTCTTTTTTGACAGAAATTTTTTGTGGACGTATTGACGTCCGATCCAAAATAAAGCCTAAATATTGATATGGTGGCATTGTCTGTATTTTTTCTAAGGCTATTTTCAGTCCTGATGTTTGTAAACAATCAAGAACATAAGAGTATAAGTCCTGTAAATCTGTTTCATTGTTCATAGTGAGCAAGATATCATCTGTATAATGAAATATATTGACTTGGGGAAATTTTTCACGAGCAGGGCTCAGAACCTTATCTACAAAAAACTGGCAGATAGTTGGTGAATTTAGCATGCCTTGGGGGAGAACAGTCCATTGGAAACATCTACAGGGATGGGTGTTATTAAGAGAAGGAACTGAGAATGCAAAACGTTTTTTATCATCTGGGTGGATAGGAATATGGTAGAAAAAGATGGTTCAATATGTCCTAAACTTAGCTGTTCCTCCACTAATTCTGTCAGCACCTTTAATTTATCATTTTTAAGGTGCCACTGACCTGTCCAAATTGGTTCATCTGATTTCCATTTTATTTTTATTGGTGCTGGCGCCTTTATGGTAGTGGCCCCTACTAAAAATTTTGAGTTTTTAAATCAAAAGAAGTTTTGGCTCTTCTGGAGCCAATGGGATGTGGAATTCTGCTTTCCATGGTTTGTGAAGGTCACGGCCCCAAAAGGATGGGGAAAATGGGCCCATGTGAGGTCTAATTATAGCTTTTTGATTTTCTGGGCCATAAAATATCATAGCTCTAATACGCAATAAACAGGAGCTCAGGCCTCCTATTCCTTCTAATGAGTACGGGATTTCCTGAAGAGGCCATTTTTTTGGCCATTCTTTATCAGAAATTACTGTAATTTGAGCCCCTGTA
>PVKC010014289.1:0-22047 GCA_004027635.1 Crocidura indochinensis
TTTTTGTTTTGTTTTGTTTTGTTTTGGGGTCACACTTGGCAGGGCTCCGGTGTTATTCCATGCTCAGAAATCGCCCCCGGCAGGCTCAGGGAACCATATGGGATACGGGATCCATGCAAATGCCTTACCGCTGTGCTATCTCTCCGGCCCCTAATAGACTGTTTTTGTTTTGTTTTGTTTTGTTTGCTTGCTTGCTTGTTTCTTTTTGGGCCACACCCGGCGGTGCTCAGGGGTTACTCTTGGCTGTCTGCTCAGAAATAGCTCCTGGCAGGCACGGAGGACCATATGGGACACCGGGATTCGAACCAACCACCTTTGGTCCTGGATCGGCTGCTTGCGAGGCAAACGCCACTGTGCTATCTCTCCAGGCCCCCTAATAGATTGTTTAATTAAAGAAATGGGGCTGAGATTTTGTGGGATAGGTGTGGCTGCTAGGGCTTTAAAGGGTGGGGATTTGGCTTACTTGGAGGGCAGGCTTGGGGGACGTGAGTGGGAGACAGTGGTTACACAGGAAGGTCACATTAATAGTATTGGTTCTAGAACACTGAATGCCTGAAACAACTGTCTTATGAACAACTTTGTAAACTGTAGTGCTTAAATAAAGTATTTAAAAAATAAAAAGACTGGACTAGCGTGCAGCAGATAGGGTGCTTATTTTATAGGTAACGGATCTAGTTTCAATTTCTAGCATCACATATGGTTTCCTGAGTACAGAGCCAAAATAAGCCCCACGCACTACTGGGCATTGCCCCTACCCCCAATACAACGAAAGAAAGAAAAAGGTCTCAGTGTTTCTATAAGCGTTCCATTAATCACCAGCAATATATATAGCTCTTGAAATTGCACTACATGAGATTTCTCACCATGATTTCTTCAAACTCAGTGTTACTCAATTAGAAGCATTCATTTCCCTTCTGGAAGGCCCATCATGACCCCTTCTCAGGTGGAAGCTGATTGTATGAATCAGACACTGGAAATCTGATGTAAGCATGTTGCTATTGGTTGCAGGAGGAAGGAAAGCAGGTTTCACAATTGGAGCTGGTGACAGAATACCTGGAGGTGGTCCAGGAAGATTTGGAAGGGCAGCAAGTGTGAGGGGACACCTAAGAAGGCCACGGGGTGAAATGTAAGGGGCTTGAAGGGGAAGATGTTTAACATTTAATGTTGCAGAGATGCGGCACCAGGGGCAAACTAGCTTGGAACCGGGGAAGAGGACCAAGCTGAAAGGGATCAATGAAGGCTGCTTGCTCCGAAGAAAAATATGCCAGAGTCCAGGAAAAAGAAATGGTAGTGGAAGGTAATCTCCTGGATCTGGAGGCCCAGCTAGAGGAGAGGGCCATGTCTGAAGGAGGTGAAGGGGCTAGTGGACCTGCTGGTCTGAAGAACCTAATAAAAGTGGATGAGGTGGAGTCTGTCCGGATAGCAATGGTGGGTGGCCTTCATGGTGCTATCAGCCTAAGAATAATGTTCCTCCTTCTTTCTCCTGTCTAGTCAGGGGCCTTTCTCCATCTTTCAGTACTTTATGGAAATACTGCTCATGAATTATCTCCTAGAATAGTATTATCTACACATTTATCCCTATGGTGGCATTTCCTGAGACTGCTTTTCAAAAGAAATCAGGAACAGATTTCAGCAGAGATTTATAAAAGGATTCTGATCTTGAAGTTTTGTTAAGCCAACAGATCTCTGGACCTTTATTTTTCTTGGGGGGGGGGGTCACACCTGGAAGCGCTCAGGGATTACTCCTGGCTCTACACTCAGAAATCACCCCCAGCAGACTCGGGGGACCATGTGGGATGCTGGAATTCGACTACTGTCCTGCATGCAAAGCAAATGCCCTACTGCTGTGCTATCTCTCCCCCACTCCCGAACCTTTTTTGAGGAGGCTTCAGATCCAATACCAACAAGGACAAACTTAGCTCAGCATTTAGGGATCACTCCTAATGGTGCTTAGGGATCATATATGCAGTGCTGGAGATCAAACTGGGGTTGATTACGTAACCCTATCCCTATTCTTTGTGTAAGCTTATCTACAAGAAAGACCCTCCCCTTCCTCAGGGTTGGCCTGAGGGGCCAA
This sequence comes from Crocidura indochinensis, assembly GCA_004027635.1. Classification (NCBI taxonomy): domain Eukaryota; kingdom Metazoa; phylum Chordata; class Mammalia; order Eulipotyphla; family Soricidae; genus Crocidura; species Crocidura indochinensis. The sequence continues at coordinate 2,078 of PVKC010014289.1, forward strand.
AGGGGATTTACTTGGATGGAGGTCAGAGGAGAAAAGATGGCTGAAAGGAGTTAAGACCCAGGGCAAGCTAAGGATGGCATGTACTTAAATAGGTTTATGATATAGGCCACAGATGTTGACCAGGACAAATAAAGATGTTATCTCTCTGAAAACCTGACTACATGTGAGTTTTCTGTCCGCTTCAATCACCTGAACTGACAGACCCGCCAGCTGATGGAGAAGATAAAGCCACATGGTCCTGAGATAGAGGACAAAGGCCTCCATCACCATTCACCTCCATCCAAGCCCATCCAAAGGGCTGAATGCAACAAGTTATATGCAAGGCAAGTGCTCTACCCTCTGTATTATCTCTTTGGTCTCCTAATTTTATATTTATGTACTTTGTGCTATATATTTTCCTAAGCTTTCGATAATCCATAAATGTGCTCTTTTTTAGAATCAGAAAAGGAAAATTAAACTAGTTAAATTCAATAGGTCAGATATCTAAAATAATTTACAGTCTCACTTTCCCCATTCTTAAATTTATCATTGGGGTTGAGAAATAGTTTTGTAATTCCATGGTCACAATATTTGAGCTCCTAAAACCAGAGCCATTGTACCAGCTGGTTAATCATCCCTGACCCCTGTATCTATCATCACTACAGGTGAAAGTCTTAGCAATTGCTCCATCAGGCCAGAGCATAAGTAGCTTGAGTCCTCCACTACTGACACCTTACCTCTAGCACCACCTCTCCGCCCCCCCCCCACTACTGACAACCTTGTAGTTGTTCAGTACCTTTGCCCAGCACATACTCCTGCCTACTAAAAACCTCTCCTGGTACTACCTGTATTACATCCTATTTCCCAGAAGCAGACTGTGCAAGTATGTGATAAAGAAAGTACTTAAATCCAGGTATATCCAGTGTACAGTTGTGAGGACAGGTGAAGTTGAGCATCAACTAGATGCCCTGGAAAAGTCTGGGCATACCTGGTACCCTTGATATCCCATCCGGAGGCAGATGCATTAGATTTGCCCATGAGTCAATAAACCATAGACTACTCATACTACCATGGGAAAGGCCATGCCTCCTAGGTATTTCCTGGTCAGATAGCTGACACGGAAGAACAGAGCCACCATCTATTAGAGCAGTGATGAGTGTGTGCACCACCTGATAAGGATCAGGGTGAGATGTCAACAACTTCATTATACTATTCTTATTTATTTATTATTTTTTTTGCTTTTGCTTTTGAAACAACACCCAGGAGTGTTCAGGGCTTATTCTTGGATCTGTGCTCAAGTACCACTTCTGGTGTTGCTCAGGGGACCACATGGAATGTTGGAGATTGAATCTGTGTCAGTTGTGTATACAGTAAGTGTCCTGAACATCATACTATCTATCAAGTCACTTGTGCGTTTGTTGTTGTTTTCATGAAAGAAAGATATAAATTGCATGTTTAGAGCAGTGATTTACAGAAATATGAAGTGAAAGAACTGATTTCTACCTTCCCATGTTTAGCCTTTATAGTTTCTCCTATTATAAACATCTTGTCTTAGTACAGTACATTCATTATAACTGGTAAAGTGATACATTATTATCAACTAAAGTTAAAAGCTTAAATTAGGGCAAAAGACTGAAAGTTCCCCACAAAGATCAGTAATAAGGAAGTATGCCCACTTTCACAACCTTTATTAAATTTATCTTGGAAGTCCTCTTGACTAATGACAAGAAAAAGAAATCAAAGAGTTCTGAATTGAAAAAGAAGTCAAACTATCTTGTTGCTGATTAAATGATAATATACACAGAAAACCCTAAAAATGTCACAGCACAGGTGGATGGATGTTTTAGGGTCCTTAATCTCCAGCATCCTGGTGCTGAGTCCCTTTATCTAGTTCTGGTCCTGTGACAACAAAGGCTGACAAAGTCATTTAGACTCAGGGAGATTAAATGACTAATTTAAGATCACATAGTGTTGAGGATGAAATTCATACTTTCTATTTCCTTATTGAACTACTTTGTGTTATGAATATGTGAGTGAATTTTGCAACACCCATGTTACAGATGAAGTCACTGAGATATGAAGCAATTGCCAAAATAGTTACTGTTTTGCCCATAAAGCCTGGCTCACGAATTTTCTCTCAATAAAGTATAGCACAATGGCTAGGTGTTTGATCAGGTTGGGAAGTTAAAATGTAGTCTTCTCTATTTTTCCTAATGGCTGCATAGTATTCCAATGTGTAGATATACCACAATTTCTTTATCCATTCATCTGTTTCTAACTATGCAGCTGTTAGGAAAAATGAAGCATTAAATTTGCTTATTCGTGGATGCATTATGGAGATTATGCTAGTAAAATGAATCAGAGAGAAAGGGATAGACATAGAATACTATCACTCACTTGTGGACTATAAGATAAACAAGAGACAGTAAGGTAATAATATCCAGAGAGAATAGAGATAAGGGTCAGAAGACCCAGCCTAGGGTATAAAGCTTGCCACATAGAGTGGTGAGTGCAGTTAGAGTAGAGAAATGCCTACTAGGACAATGATAGTTGGAACTGATTACTCTGGATAAGGACTTCGTGCAGAAAGGAGAGAAAGTGATATACAAGGCACCCCTCCATTGACAATAGTGCAAACCACAGTATCAGAAAGGAAGAAGACTGAAGAGAGTGAAGAAAAAGACAGAGTGAAAGAGAGAGAGAGGCTAACTGCCTAACCTAGAGCAATGTGGGGGTGGGAGGGAAACGGGAGACATTGGTGACAGGAAGGGTGCACATAGTGAAGGATAGTTTACATTCTATGACTGAAACACATCAATGAACAATTTTTGTAACCATGATGCTTAAATAAAGCATTTAATAAAAAAAGCAAAAAAATGGGGCTGGAATGCTGGCGCAAGCAGTAGGACGTTTGCATTGCACATGCTAACCTAGGACAAACCGCAGTTCGATCCCCCAGTGTCCCATATGGTCCCCCAAACCAGGAGCAATTTCTGAGCGCATAGCTAGAGTAACCTCTTAGCATCACTGGGTGTGACCAAAGCAAAAATAAATAAAAATAAAATATAAAAAGAAATGTGGTCTTCCCACTGTAGCATAATAGTTTAGAACAGTGGTCCTCAAACTACAGCCCGCGGGCCACATATTGTATTTGTTTCCGTTTTGTTTCTTCACATCAAAATAGGATGTATGCAGTGTGCATAGGAATTTGTTCATAATTTTTGTTTTTACTATAGTCTGGCCCTCCAATGGTCTGAGGGACAGTGAACTGGGCCCCTGTTTAAAAAGTTTGAGGACCCCTGGTTTAGAATATGGAAAGGACTCTAATTCACTTCTGGTAGGAATGTTGACTGTTCCAGCCTTTTTGGAAAACAATAGGACATTCCTTAAAATACTAGATATGGAGCTGCCTGGGAATATATACTCTAAGGGTTCAAAAGCAGTGCAGAAAAGGCATCTGTACTATTATAGTCACAGCAGCAGTTGAGCTCATTGTTGCCTGCAATGATGCTACTACAACTGTGCACACATATCTCTTATCAAACAGTTCACTTTAAGTGTGCACTGCTAACTATGTCAATTGTACCTCAAAAAAAGTCAGCTAACTACTTAATAATCTACGGCTGGAGCAATAGTACATTAGATCCTGCTTCAATGCCCAGCACCAGGAGTGACCCCAGGAGCACAGAGTCAGGAAAAACCCTGAGTACCGCTGGGTGAAGCCCCTTCACAAGAAAGCTGTAATACAGACATTTAAAAAAGTTAAAATGCACATCCCCAAGTATTAATTTTCGCTGTCCAGATCCCATAGTTCTGGGCAGGACCCAGAACTCCACATTTGTAACAAGTTTTTGAAGCATCTGAATCTAACAGGAACAGAAAGACATGATGGAATTGTCAACTGCAATCTGAGTGTTAGATGCAGCCCAGATCCACACAGGGTCCTTGGCAAAGACAGGAAGACTGACAGTGGCTAGAGTAGTAAGGAAGCTCCGCCCTGTTGCTAACTGAGCAAAAGCTTCCGGGGCAGCTTTGAGAAACACTGATCTATGACTTAAGGACATCTAGAACACACTTCCTAATACACTTTTTGAGAGAAAACCAATACCTAGGACAGTATATCTATCCCTTCACACTCCCCCCTTATCACTCCCTCCCCCCATTACCATTACACAAAAAGAAACCTACTGGAGAATCTTAATACTATTTCATGGTAGAGGCCTATAGTTTATATAAAGAATTCATGTTGGACTGGAGAGATAGTTTAGAGATTAAAGCACTTGCCCTGCATGTTACTAACTGGTTTGGGTCCCAAGCATTGCACATGGTTCCTTGAATCCTTCCAGGAGTGATCTTTGAACACAAAATCAGGACCAAGACCTGCACACTGCTGGGTATGGCCCAAACCGAACCATACCAAACCAAACCAACACAAATCCCACATCATGTGCTCAGGGATGTGGCTCCAAAGTAAAGCATTTGTGTTATATGTGTGAGACACTGCATTGATTTTCCAATGACATTTCTTATCTTATCTTTATCTAATGACACATGCCCACCCCACATTCTTCTCACCTGCTGTGATTAAAGATGAAGAAAGAACTTCTAAGTCTTGGAAGATAAAGTTTGCTTTTCATTTTAAAACAAATTTGCTTTGGTGCTGGAGTGATAGCACAGCGGGTAGATGTTTGCCTGGCATGCAGCCAATCTGGACAGACCTGGTTTCGATCCCCGGAATCCCATATGGTCCCTGAAGCCTGTCAGGAGCAATTTCTGAGCACAGAGCCAGGAGTAACCCCTGAGTGTCGCCGGGTGTTGTCCAACCCTCCCAAATAAAACAATTTGCTTTAACAAATGCACATTGCCAGTACAAATGATCAAATGTTACCAGGGGGAAGGAGCTATGAAATTTGCTTATACATAGATAATGGAGCAAAATGAACAAGAGGGAAGGAGATAGACATAGAATAATCTCACCCATTTATGGGATATAGAAAAATATAAAAGATAGCATGGTAATAATTTCTAGAGGCAATAGAGATGAGGGCCAGGAGGACCAGTCCAGGGTAAAAGGCTTGCCACAAATAGTGGAGGAGTGCAGTTAGGGCAGAGAAGGGACCACAATGACTATGATAGTTGGAAATGATTACACTAGACAAGAACGGGGCGCTGAAAGATGAAGTGATATGCGTGATACCCCTTCAGAAACAATATTGCAAATATTTCATAGTATCTAAAAGGAAAAATAAGATAGGAAGGGGGGAGAGAGAACAGTGGGGAGGGCAAATGGATAACTGGAGACATTGGTGTCAGGAAATGTACACTATGAAGTGTTGCATATTTATGACTGAAACTCAATCATGAACAATTTTGCAACTGTGAGGGAAAAACAACCCAACTGTATCATGAACAACCATGCAACTAAAGTTTTTATATAAAGTATTAAAAAAGGTAATCCCTACCAGGACCAAACTGATATATGATCACTAATAGTAAGCTAGACACAGAGGGCTTACTTTAGCAGCCCGGGGGGTAAAGGGGGGATATAGGTTGCAGGAAGGGAATGGGGGTGGGGGGACAACAAGAGTGGTGATGGGTATTCCCCTGATTCGATGTTCACATGTACCTAAAATACTACTGTGAAAGATATGTAAGTCAATATGATCAAAATAAAATAAAAAAAAGATAATCCCTAAGCATCAGCGGTGTGACCCTCCACTCACCATCCAAAAGAAAATTTCCACAATTCATACATTCCTCCCTTCCTTCCTTCCTTCCTTCCTTCCTTCCTTCCTTCCTTCCTTCCTTCCTTCCTTCCTTCCTTCCTTCCTTCCTTCCTTCCTTCCTTCTTTCTTTTTTGGTTTTTGGACCACACCCAGTGACGCTCAGGGATTAATCCTGGCTATGCGCTCAGAAATCACTCCTGGCTTGGGGGACCATATGGGATACCAAGGGATTGAACAGTGGTTCGTCCTAGGCTAGCGCGGGCAAGGTAGATGTCTTACCTCTAGTGCCACCATGCAGGCCCCAATTCAGGCATTTCTTAATGCAATTAGTATTAACTAAAAGAAATATAACTTACTTGGTGAGGCTTGTGTTGGATTTTTGATTTGCGGGGTTCTGGATGACTGATTTCTACTTTGCCCTCCTCTTTGGTGGTAACCTTAGGACTCAAAAATAGCCCAGAAGTAGACTAAAAAGGAGCAATTAGGGGACCAGGGAGATAATACAGGGCCTTGCATGTTACTGATCCCAGTTTGATCCTTCCCAGGCATTGCATATGACCTCCTATACGCAGAACCAGGACTAAGTCCTAAGCACCACCAAATGTGGTCCAAGCTGCCCCAAATCCCCACAAAAGGAAAAGAAAACGAGCAGTTAAACAGCCCAGGGGAGAGCAGAATGGGCTTGCTGTGACTTCAAAGTCTCTCTCCTGGAAATCTGTCATTATTTGAGCTGGGAATTCATTGGAATAATCCTGATTTAGAGTGACCAGAGAGAAAACCCATTCGTCCCTCAGGAATTTCTAGCAAATGACTGGAAGCAATCCTTTCACTTCTTATTTGCCGCAGGCATTGGATAATAGTTTTGGATAATAGGGGCAAAACAGATTAAAATTGTTTTGAAAGAAAAATCTTGGAGCCAGAGTGGTGGCGAAAGTGGTAGGTGTTTGCCTTGCACGCACTGACCTAGGACGGGCTGCGGTTAGATTCCCCAGTGTCCCATATGGTCCCCCAAGCCAGGAGCTATTTCTGAGCACATAGCCAGGAGTAACCCCTAAGTGTCATCAGGTGTGGCCCAAAATCAAGAAAGAAAAGAAAGAGAGAGAGAAAGAAAGAAAGAAAGAAAGAAAGAAAGAAAGAAAGAAAGAGAGAAAGAAAGAGAGAAAGAAAGAAAGAGAAAGAGAAAAAGAGAGAAAGAGAGAAAGAAAAGAAAGAAAGAAAGAAAGAAATAGAAGGGATTAAAGAGGCAGTTCAGTAGGTAAGGTACTTACTTGCCTTGCACATTTCTGTCCCTTCTATCCTCAGCAACCTATAAAGTCCCCACAAGCCTGAGGAGCATTAAGTAACCTCTGAGCACCACGAAATGTAACCCCTTTCCTCCCTTTCCTCGAACAAATCTTGAAACAGTGATAAAATTATGTAGAAAGTAGATAGAAACAATGTTACATTTTATTATTCCAGATGTATAAAATGTCCAGAATATGAAAAATTCATAAAGTGGAGGTGCCTCAAGTGTCTGGAGGAGAGAAAAGGGATCAAATGTGAGAGAAAAGGGATCAAATACAAACAAGTACATGTTTCTTAGTTTTTATGTGCATAGAATGGTGAGAATGATGAAAATTCTGCAATTTGTATTGATGTCAAAGCCAGGAATAACCCCTGAGCACCACCAGGTGTGGCCCATAAACAAAACCAAAAAATAATCTAAAAACTTCCAGGAGTGATTCCTGAGCACAGAGCAGGAGTAAACCCCGAGCACCACTAAGTGTGGCCTTCTTTTCTAATAAATAAATGAATAAATAAATAGGGGGCGGAGTGATATATATCACAGTGGTAGGGTGTTTGCCTTGCACGTGGCTGACTCAGGAGGGACCTGGGTTCGATCCTCAGCATCTCATATGGTCCCCTGAACCTGCCAGGAACAATTTCTGAGCACAGAGCCAGGACTAAGCCCTGAGTGTTGCTGGGTGTGGCCCAAAAACAAACAAAACAACAACAAACAAAAACAAACAAAGCAAAAAAGTAAACTTTATGCTATAATAATCATGTCATCTTAAAGAGGACAGCTCAGAGCTGTGCTCAAAGTGGTGCTCAGAGCTTATTCCTGGCTCTGTATTCAGGGATCCCTCCTGACAGTATGGGATGTCAGGGATTAAATCTATGTTGGCTTCATGCAAGGCAAGCACCCTGACTGCCGTACTATTGCTCTAAAATACCCCCCCCCCAAAAAAAAAAAGTAGAGCTTTTTTTTGTTTTGTTTTTTGGGCCACGTGCTGAGAAATCACTCCTGATGGAGGACCATATGGGATGCCGAGGGGTTGAACTGTGGTCCGTCCTAGGTTCCGCGTGTACAAGGCAAATACCCTATCACTTGCACCCTCACTCCGGTTTCAAGAGTAGAACTTTTGAAAGACAGGATATTTAAACCTCCTGGAGTGGCTTTGATATTTGGGATTGAGAAGCTGACCATAGCACTCATGTGGGTTCAGTACAGGCACAAACAACTGCACTCAGTTTAAAGTAAGTGCTGAGCTCTCTTCAGCTGCATGAGAATGTGATCATAGTTACTTTCCTGGCATCTCATTCATCTAACAGATGGCCTTATTGCCCTCCCAGAGTGGGCCTCTGTATCACTCTCCAGATCTAAGGCACAGGGACTCTTACCTTTAATACTTTGCTGTTGTATCAATAATTTACTTATTGCTGAAAACCAATAATCCTTGGTTTCTTTCGAAGCTGCCTGCAATGACAAATAAGAAAACAGTCTGAGTAGCATCACTGGGCACATTGATTTTGCAGGGTTTTTGTTCTCTGTATGACTTTTAGGAAAAAGACCAAGGACATAGCTGTCAAGTTCAAATACAACAGAGAGAGAGAGAGAGTAGAGGGCACAATGAGATCAGCAGGTATTTGCTTTACCTGAAGGATGTACTTCTCAAGTCCATTCTGACTGGAAATCTCAAACTTTTTGCTGTTCCCCCTTCCCAATTGGCGAATTGAAAGTGTTGTCAACTGTCATAAAGAAAGAAGAAGGTTTTTGAGATCATCAGGTTTATTTTTTTGGTTAGTTGGTTGGTTTGGAAATGGGTCCCCACTAGCCACTTGAATTCTCTTGGATCTAAAGGGAACGCTGCTTCCTTCCAAGGGATTTACTCTCCTCTCACCATTACTGGTAAGATCTGCAGGGGGAGTGGCTGCCACAGAACATAGCCTGGCACAGTGCCATCTGTCTGGGAACCTTCTGAGGACAGCACAGATGATGCCTTCACAATAGCCAGAGCTCTACCTCAAATTTTAAGCACAGAAACTATTTATCCTTGAATACCTCTGTCTTTTTCAAGGTGATATAATATAAGAAGTGGGTTCAAAGCCATGATGAAACATAGGAAAGCACATGCCAGCCAGATGGCTGACTCTTGATTTAATTCCTGGCACTGCATGACCCCCAACACTGTCAAGAGTGATTCACACCATAAAGGTGAGCCCCCAAATCTAAAATATTAGCTGTGGAAATGTTTCAGCAGTAAAGAACATACCTTGGTTGATGACCCCAGGCAAAAGATAAAAACCAAATTAGCAAACACGACTATAAATATAGTCTTTGAGTCACAAGAAGACAAATGTGTGTGTGTGTGTATGTGTGTGTGTGTGTGTGTGTGTGTGTGTGTGTGTGTGTGTTGTGGATGTCGTAGGGTCACACCCAGAGATGCTCAGGGGTTACTTCTGGCTCTGTACTCAAGAATCACTCCTGGCAATGCCAGGGATCCTGGAAGGTATATGGGAAGCTGGAGCTAGAATCTGGGCTGGACACATGCAAGGCAAAAGCCCTACTTGCTATACTATCACTCAAGTCCCATGAAATATTTTCTATATTAGAGAAAAAATACAGAGTGAACATAGGTGCTAGGCAACCTCCTTTCTCACTGCCAGCACTGGCTATACCTATATCAGTGAAGTAGGGTTGAGGAAGGCAAATTGAAGATAAAATCCAGCCCATACTTTTTAATCACCAAAATTTCCGTTTGGCCCTTCTCTCTACCGTGCACAAAGGCCTCTCTCTGGAGTTGGACTGGCCTGGGTGTGGTTTCTAGCTTGGCTGTGTGGCATGTGACACCCCACCTCCTGGGTGTGTTTCCTGATCTGTGAAGTACAGATGAGCACACTCTGTCCATGGCTTTGCATGGCCGCCCGCATCCACAGGCTCTCTTTACCTTCATAGACTTCTTAAAGCTGTGCTGAGGAGACAGGCCTTGGCCGCTGGGATCCACTCGGATCTTACAGAACACAAGTCCCTTTTCAAAGAGGTAGATTTGCCTCTGGCTGGGCTTAAATCGGATAAAATCCTTCATTTTAGAACGGTCTTTGTGAATGCTCCAGACGCTGAAAGAGTCACACATCAACAGCTTGCCCAGTTTTCCGATATCGTCCTTGGGGGAAACCCAGACACACGAAAGCAGTTGTTACATTCTCAACAAGGCAGGAACTCTGAAGGGCCAATTCTCAAATGCCAAGTCAGGCCTATCTGAGGATCTCTGCAAGGCCACTGAAGCCAATTTGTCACTAAGTCAAAATTCAATATCACCAACCGTAGTTACAGATATACAGTTCTAAGTATTGATGAGACACCATATTAGGAATATCTGAACAAAGGGCTGGGCTATGAGCTCAGGAGTCCAGGCAGATGCTCTTACTGCTCAAGGACCTGAGTTCAATCCCCTGCACTGCCCAGTTCCCTGAGCATTGCCAGGAGATTTTTGGTGGTACCTATCACTGTTGGGTTTGAGCTGTGCTACAATTTCAGGTCAAGTACTAAACAGTCTAAACTAACTACATATTACTGAGAGTGGTCCCCAATATTCTGAGCACTGTTTGTGAGATTTTTACCACTCCCCCAAATAAACACTTGAACTGAAGATTTGGGTGCGCCCTCAACTATAGTTGAATGTATCAAGAAATATATATACCACAATTTCTTGATATATATATATACATAATAGAATACTATGCAAGTCTAAGAAAAAACAACATCATGAAATTTGTAATAATATGGACAGAACTAGAGAAAATCAGGCTGAGTGAAGTCAGTAGGACTTAAAGACACACAGTAAGGTAGGAACAAAGGTCCAAAGGCAACATAATGGGAGAATTAATCCACACAACTGAGTTGGGAGAATGATTTGGGAGGGAGGATGTTGGGGTTTTTGGGAGAAAAAGGTGGTACACTGCAAGGGGTGTGATATTAGAATTATGTGAATGAAAAACCATTATTATAAACCACAGAGTATCAATCATTTAAAATTTATTTTTGTTTTTTTTTGGGGGGGGCACCCTTGATGGTGCTCAGGGGTTATTCCTGGTTCTGTGATCAGAAAGAAATCACTCCTGGCAAGCTTAGGGGACCATATGGAGTTCGGGGGATCGAACCTGGGTCTGTCCTGGGTTGGCTGTGTGCAAGGCAAATGACCTGCTGTTGTTCTATAGCTCCAGCCCCAATTAAAAATATTTTTATAAAATCTAAAAGGGTGGGGCCAGAGTGATGGCACAGCGGTAGGTCGTTTGCCTTGCATGTGGCTGACCCAGGAAGGACCACAGTTTGATCTCTGGCATCTCATATGGTCCCCAAAGCCAGGAGTGATTTCTGAGCACATAGCCAGGAGTAACCCTTGAGCATCATCAGGTGTGGACCAAAATAAAAAATATATATATATAAAAAATCTAAAAGCCAGGGGACTGAGCAATATACAATGGGTAGAGCGTTTGCCATACATGTGACCAACCCAAATTCAATCTCTGGCATCCCATAGGGTTCCCTGAGTCTGTCAAGAGTAATTTCTGAGCACAAAGCTAGGAGTAACCCCTGAGCACCACCAGGTGTGGCCCATAAAAAAAAATAATCTAAAAACATGTTAGATGTGGGGACCAGATGACAGTGGATTTGAGTGCATGTGGCCAATCCAGGTTTGATACAGTCTTCGAAGCCTTAACAGGAATGATCCCTGAGCTCAGAGTCAGGAATAAGGCCTGAGCACCAGTAGGTGTGGCCCCAAACAAAAAAGAAAGGGAAGAATGCTTTAGATGAGACTATTGTGACAATAAACATAGGTTATCTGAGACAGAGTCAGATTTTGTTGGAAATCTGAACCTGTAGAATGAACAGGTGATATCTTTGAAGTCCACTTTTATGTAAACATCAGTGGTGCTGTCAGGTTTTCTACCAAATATTTGAAACGAAAATGCACATTATAAAAAACAGAGCAAAACAAATAAAAAAAGAAACCAGCTTCAGCACGCTCTTAAAAAAAAGGAAAGATACAGGCACCCTAATATTTTTGTTATGCAATTTGTCTTAGCTAGCAAAATTTTATTTGTGTTGTAGTTGTGTGGACTTTCTCTTTGCTCTGCACTTAGGAATCACCCTTAGCAGGCTCAAGGGACCACATGGGATGCTAGAGATTAAACCTTGGTCAACTGCATGCAAAACAGATGACCTATCTGTCTCTCTTGTCCAGAATTTTTTTCCACCTTATTTTATTTTGACACATGATACTACTTCAAAAGGCAATAAATGAACATGTTCACTATGTTCAGAAGAGAGAACATGCTCCATCCACACTATCATCCTGCCAGAAAAACAGTCCAGCTCTTCCACCAAGCTCCAAAAGAAAAGAATGGTCTCTGATTCTTCCCAGGTAGTCTGGCCCGGGTATACTCAGATGAGAAGGGGCAGAATACCCTTTCTGCATGAATCACAGCAGCCCAATGTAACCCCTGACACCTTTCTACAGAAAGTTGTGGCCCAGCTCTACAACTTAACCTTATCAAACTGCTGAATCACTAAATTTGTTTCCTATCTATCATTATTGGCTTGCAAAATTTAGTAGGGTCAATCCAGTTGTAGTATCACAGGAAATCTAATAAGGAAGTCACATAGAAATCTAACAATTACAAGCCTAAACAGTACCACAGAAGGCCCAATTAGCACCAACCACAGCCCAGTAAATCCTTAGATATTGATTTAGTGACAATGTGAAGAAATATAACAATTATTTCAAACTGACCCTTGTTGATCTAAGTAATTTCAATTGTGTTTGTGTGGTAACAAACAACATGAGTCAATTTGTGCCTGTAAGCCTGTAAGACTTAGGGTGGTGGGTAAGAAATTGGGGACACTGATGAAGGAAAGACACATTGGTGATGGGATTTGTATCTGAAATTTAATGATTTTATTATCAACAGCTTGGTAATTCACTGTGATATAATAAACTTTTTTTTTTTTGATTTTTGGATCACACCCATCAGTGCTCAAGGCTTACTCCTGGCTCTCTGCTCAGAAATCACTCCTGGCAGGCTCAGAGGACCATATGGGATGCCAGGACTTGAACCACCGTCCTTGTGCATGCAAGGCAAACGCCTTATCTCCATGCTATTTCTCTGGCCCCAGAATACATTTTTTTTTAAAAGAAGAGACTTTTGTTGTCTTGTGGACATGGTCTCCTTTACCGGTACCCTAGCATCATAAGATCATGAGTATTCAATGACTATTCCCCAGATACACAATCAATTAATATTTGATAAAGGGGCAAGAAATGCAAAACAGAGCAAGGAAACTTTTTCAACAAGTGGTGTTGGGACATCTGGTTAGCCACTTGCAAAAAAACAAAAAACAAAAACAAATTAAGACTTCCATCTAACACTATGCATAAAGGCAAAATCCAAATGAATTAAAGACCTTGATATCAGACCTGAAACCATAAGGTATATAGAACAATGTGTAGGTAAAACACTTCATGACATTGAGACTAAAGATATCTTCAGGGGCCCGGGAGATAGCATGGAGGTAAGGCGTTTACCTTTCATGCAAAAGGTCATCGGTTTGATTCCCGGTGCCCCATATGGTCCCCCGTGCCTGCCAGGAGCAATTTCTGAGCATGGAGCCAGGAGTAACCCCTGAGCACTGCCGGGTGTGACCCAAAACCAAACAAACAAAACAAACAAAAAAAAGATATCTTCAAGGAGGAAATTGCTCTCTCCAAACAAGTGGAAGTAGATGGGACTATATTAAGCTGAGAAGCTTCTGCACCTCAAAAGAAATAGTGCCTAGAATACAAAAGCCACCCATAGAATGGGAGAAACTATTCACCCAATACCCATCAGACAAGGGGTTAATATCTAAGATATACAAGATACTGACAGAGAACTTAACAGCAACAACAACAAAAAATCTAACCCCATCAAAAAATGGGGAGAAGAAATGAACAATTTCTCAAAGAAGAAATATAAGTGGCCAAAAGGCACATGATAAATGCTCCACATCATTAATCAACAATGAGGTGCCATCTCACGACACAGAGTATGGCACACATCACAAAGAACAAGAACAATCAGTGCTGGCAGGGATGTAGAGATAAAGGAACTCTCATTCACTGCTGGTAGGAATGACATCTGATTTAGCCTTTATAGAAAACAATATGGAGATTCCTCAAGAAATTGGAAATTGAACTCCCATATGGTCCAGCAGTACCACTCCTAGGGATATACCCTAGGAACAGAAAAATGCAATACAAAAACACCTTTCTCACACCTATATTCATTGCAGCATTATTTACAATAGTCAGAATCTGGAAACAACCAAGATGCCATTCAACAGGTGAATGGCTAAGGAAACTGGGAATCTATTGCACATATACACAATGGAATATTATGCAGCTGTTAAGAGAGATGAAGTCATGAAATTTTCCTATACATGGACAGACATGGAAACTATTATGCTGGGTGAAATTAACTAGAGAGAGACATACACAGAATAGTCTCACTTATCTATGGCTTTTAAGAAAAATAAACGACATTATTAGAATAATGCCCAGAGATGAGGGCTGGAAAGACCAGCTCACAATATGAAGCTCACCATAAAAAGTTGTGAGTACAGTTAGAGAAATAACTACACTAATAACTATCATGACAATTTTAATAAGTGAGAGAAGTAGAATGCCTGTCTCTAATACATGCAGGAGGTGGAGAAGGAGTAAGATAAGGGGCATTGGTGGTGGAAATGTTTCACTGATGAAGGGCGGTGCTCTTTTTATGATTGAAACCCAACTTTGTAATCACTGAGTTTAAGTAAAGATATTATTAAAAAACAAAACCTGTTTAAAGAAAAACAAGCAAACAAACAAAAATTATATCATTCTAAAATGAAAACTTAAAAGAGTTTGAGGCATACTCATTGAGTTCAGTTGTCCCTTTCCTTTGGTTTTTGGACCACACCCAGTTGTACTATGGGATTACTTCTGACTCTGGTCTCAGGGATCACTCAGGGTGGTATTCAGGGAAACATATTTGGTGCCAGAAATTGAACCACATCAACTGTACGCAATTCAGTGCTGTACTATTTCTCGGCCTCTGCTCATTTTCTCTTTTATTTGCTTAGTAAAACACCATGTGTATGTGCTCTGAATGACATCTTCAATGAGAATAAAGAGCTCCAGAATGGGGGAGAGGAAGGGTTTCTTCCTGAGAAAGCAAAGTGCTCTGCTGGAAGCAGTAGGGCACTCAGCCCACTATGTTTAAGATGGGTCCATGAGAGCTCTTAGATGATTTTTATTCTATCCAGATCTTCCAAGGAGTCACTCAAATGTCACCACTCTAGCCCCCACCATCTGCTTCCACTATAAAACCAATCAACTAGCACTACAGAGACATGAAAATACAGGAAATGAGTTTTAATCAAGACCACCAACAAAAGTACCTCTTTATTACTGGCCACAGGAACCACTGCATCACAGAAGAGTATAGTACTGAACCACAATACTGAAATTTTTTTTTGGGGGGGGGCACACCCGTTTGAAGCTCAGGAGTTACTCCTGGCTAAGCACTCAGAAATTGCCCCTGACTTGGGGGGACCATATGGGACGCCGGGGGATCGAACCATGGTTCTTCCTTGGTTAGCGCTTGCAAGGCAGACACCTTACCTCTAGCACCATCTCTCCGGCCCCAATACTGAAATTTTTAATGATGATTTAGGTAATAAGATTCCAATAGTGGTCAATCTTATGGTACTTATGTATAAAGTTACCTTACTCTCCCACTACCATAGTGTCCTTGATCCTACCCCCCAACCCTTCCCTTTACCCTGTCCCTATGCACCTCTGTTCCAACATTCTCTCCCATCCGTCCCTCTCATTCTTTGTTAATTGACAGTTATAGTTTTGGTGCACACTGTCACCTCCCTTAGACCACACATGAGATCCAGATCCTCTACCTATATTCCCATGTTACTTCCTATAAACCTAATTGTTCTCCTAAACCTCACACTCTTAGATTTGTAATTCCAGCAACTAAAGTTTATCATTGATATTGTCCATATCCTTTATTTGTTTCTCTAGAAAAAACAGATGAGTGTAATTGTCCTGTATCTGTCCTATCTCAATCTATTATATATCATTTTTCTAATGGCTGCATAGTATAGTAGTTTCTGTTTTTAAACTGTATATACACTCTACTTCATTTCAAAAATTTGGTAGACCTTATAAAAATATGTACATTATAGGCCCTGAAGAAGATAACTGAAGGTAGAATGAATAAAAAAGATAAAAATAAAATAAAATGAAGATAATGTTTATAAAAATCCATCTAATCAAATGATTTAAACTTGGTACTCAGTTCCAGCCTTCTAAGGATGCACAGTGAATGATATGAATTGTTATGTTCAAAAATATACTCAAACCATTTGTTCAAGCATGCCAATTTCTGTTCATAAGATGTGAGAGAAATTCCCCCCACCCCCTTGGACTCACATAACAGGCCACTGGGACAAATGCTGGGCACATTAGGAAAAAGGAGCTGGACAGGCTTTAGGTACAGCTGTTTCCAAGAGCACATTTGGCAAGTGCAGAGGCATTGCTGCAGAGCACAGCCATAAAAGTTTTTCTGAAGAGACTGAAGGATCCAGTCCAAAGGCAATACTAGCTAAAGACCTGTAGGAGACAGGGAGCTGTTCGTAAGGCATCTGGACTGGCCACAGACTGCCACAGTAAAAACAACCTGTCTGAAGCTTGCAGACGGGCCAGATAACAGTTTTATTAACAGTTTTATTTCTGATTATCTTTACCTCATCCTTCCCAAAACCTGGTGCACTAATCTCACTTTCATAGAGAATTGACTAAGGATTGTAAATGCACATCTGGTGGCCCTGAACATAGTGGCTTGATATCCGAAAGACCTGCCAGACACTCAGGACTTAGAGTTTTGAATCCAGTGGAGACAGTGAGCAAATCGTCTTGGAGGACAGCCGTGGACTGAGACTTTGGGAAGCACAACAGGGATAATGATTCTCCAAAACACACAAAGAAGAGGAAAACATTGAAGAGTGGAAGAAATATCAGTGGGGGTAGTGGGCACTACACGACTCAACTATACGTAGGTGGTGTTCAGGGGACCAGATTTGATGCTGGGAATAGAACTGGGGTCAGCTTGCCTGCAAGCCTTCTTTGTTTGTTTGTTTATGTATGTATGTATGTATGCATGTATGTATGTATATATTTATTTATCTATTTATACCTCCTGTGTTATCTCTCTGGGTCTAGAGCTCAGCTTTTACTAAGCATACAGGCTACAATTCCAAGACCTTGACAGTGTTCATTTCTGTTAATCCCTGCTCTGCTCTCCCAACTCTTTCTGAAGCTCTAAGGGTACATCCTTTTTTCTTTCTTCTTTAAAAGTTTTCTTACTTAGGGGCCGGGCGGTGGCGCTGGAGGTAAGGTGCCTGCGCTAACCTAGGACGGACCTCGGTTCGATCCCCCGGTTCCCCATATGGTCCCCCATGCCTGCCAGGAGCGACTTCTGAGCGAATAGCCAGGAGTAACCCCTGAGCGTCACCGGGTGTGGCCCAAAAACCAAAAAAAGAAAAAAAAGAAGTTTTCTTACTTAAAGATCCATGATTTATACAGTTATTGATAGCTGAGATTTAGGCATATAATATTTCAACACCAATTCCAAAATCGGCGTTAACTCCCATCTCTCTGTCTCTCTCTCCCTCTCTGTCTGTTTCCCTCCCCACCCTCCCCCACTCCCTTTTTTCATCTTGACAGGCACATTATAAAGTTTGGTGGTTGCAGCTTAGATCTCATTTATTTCAGTGTCATTGAGTCTGTACTTAGGACATCATCAATATAATTGAAGCCCCAACTCCATTTTCCCCATTACTTCCCTCTCTTCCTCCCTAAGATCTGGGGTCAAGGGTGATTTAGGTTCCCCTTTACTAGATTACATTTCTCTGAGGGAAGTTTTCCTAAATGAATCCATACAATATCTCCTATCACAGTCAATCCAGAAGCCCCTGCTAAAACAAATGGGTTACAACTCATCCAGGTTGCCTTCCACAAACTTATACAAGACTGTGTGTCAGGCAATTGGACATCTCTGGGGGCTTCAGAGCACATGTTCTGTACATGGCTGATAAAGGAATATTCACACACATTCGTCTTATCCAAGTGTTGCATCATTGAGCAGGGCAGGCACATTCCAAAACTAAGCTTGTCATGAGAGGCCCCTGAGCAGGCCCAACAAAGGAGTTTGATTTTCAACCTTGCATTTGCTTTGTCATTGTTAGGGTAGAGGGAAGATAGTGAAAGGTGTCAAATAACCTAATTCAATTAAATCAAATTGACCATTTTATTTTATTTTATTTTTGTTTTGTTTCAGAGCCACACCTGTGTGCTCACAGCTCACAGCTAGATTCCTGGCTCTGTACTCAGGAATCACTCCTAGCAGTTCTTGAAGATCATCTGCTTTGCTGGGGATGAAACATGGATCAGCCCCCCTGCAAGGCAAGCACTTTACCCCAGGACTATGCCTCTTAGCGAAGAGGTCATTTTAAACTTCATTTGCATGAGAGGTAGCCAGTCTAACAGATCATAGAAATAGCTAGAGGGAACTGTCTCTTTGACCCCCTTCCCTGTGCACAGCAAAGGGCAGGAAAAGGGGAGCAAGTAGTACAAAACTATAGTGACATTGTTTGCTGTGATACAGGCTTGATTGTCATGAAAGCGGAGAGGCACCTAGATATGGATTTCAACCTGCAGCAGATGTGCAGTTATAAAGACTAGGGAGAGCACAGTAAGGGAGGGCTCATCCGGGTTTGATTCCTGCACTACATCTGGTCCCTCGGTCCCTCAATACTGACAGGAGTGGACCCTAAGTGTAGAGATAGGAGTAAAACCTGAGCACAGGCTGGATGTGTTCCCCAAGTCAAACCAACAAAAGACCCAAACAACCCTATAAAATCAACTTGAATATTCCAGTGGACATGGAGAGGAGGTGCAACATCATTTAGTTAATTTAACTGGTCCTTCAAAATCTCACTCACTAAAGATGTAGTCACCTAGATAATAGAATGGCTAAGGGTAAAAATAGTAAGTTAAAAAAAAAGGGAGACTCTAATTTGGCAATTTTCTCTCTTTGGGCCCAACAAAGATGGCAGCTTCTCTCTAGGATACTTTCCCCAACCCCCAATGTTGGGCTGTGGGCAGGTAGTCCCTAACCACAGTGACAGATCACAGAGCAGCAAGTTCCAGCAAGAGGTCACAGGCCCCATAGTTGCAGCCATAGACCCCAGATATGGAAAGTGTCCGCATGCCCATATACTGAACCTAGAACAGCCTAGAAAGGACGCTGCTCATCCCCGAGGTGAGCAGACTGTAAAGAAACAGAGCTCAGGAAATTGTATCCAAAGCAGAGAGGGAAATCCAGACACGAGAGGAACATAGAGCCATGTTTTTACACTATACCATGAACTGTTACTTCACAAGCATCTGAAGGTTTATATGCAAATCCCCCACAACAGACTTAAGGACCCAGGAACTATGGAATAAACCCATGTAATATAAACTCCTGGAATTTTGTCTGCTGATTTTTTTTTGTTTGCTTGTTTTTGTTTTGGGGCCACACCCAGCAGCACTCAGGGAGTACCCTTGGCTCTGCACTCGGCAATCATACCTGGCAGGTTTGGGGGATCATATGGGACACTGGGGATCTACCCTGGGTCAGCCACATGCAAGGCAAACACCCCACCCCCTGTGCTATTGCTCCAGCCCCTTGTCAGTGGATTTCATAGATTCAAAATTTAAGGATCAACTCAGAAATGAGTCCAGCATTGAGTGCGAAAAACAGGCTGTGATTTGTCTCAAGACATGTAGAACCATGTCAACAATATTTGTCCCCCTGGAAACAATTAATTTATGTACATTTAGTAAGTTGGAGGAAAAGGCAAGG
>PVKC010014290.1:0-10144 GCA_004027635.1 Crocidura indochinensis
GGATGCGGGACTAGTTAGTTCAAGTCATGTGGTTTTGTTTGAAGAGGAGAAAAGTAATAACCTGGAGAAGAGAAAGAAAAAAAAAAGAAAAAAGAAAAAAGTCAAATACTTCGGAAATGGACGGAGACCTTCTAGAGGGTTTCATCCTTGGTTTGAGAGATGTAGGGGAAAAAAGAAGGTGAAGCACTACAGCAGAACCTAAAGCACTGTCAAAATATCCCGTGAGCATTCAAAAAAGAAGAAAAAAAAAGGAAAGAAAAAATCAGGAAAATAAATAAATAAATATAAATGGAGATAACAACTTCAATTGCCAAACTATCACCATGAAATCAACAATAAAATATATTAGTCAATAATATTAATGAAAAAAATGTTTTGTGTTTTTTTTTTCCACTCCTGCAGATGCACAGTAAATGTTGGGGTCATTGGAAAAGGAATTTCCTTTACACACTCTTTTCTAGAATTCTATCACCCAACCAAAAGATAGCATTTACTCTCAATTAGCTTGTTTTGAGACCAATTTTTTGCCTATTGAAGGTAATGCTGCACCCTAACTAACTCTCTTTGCTTTAAGCACTCAACGTTCATGAGAGAAAGTAACAGATTTGACTCATTTCTCTTTAATAGTAGGTACAAGTTCTCTTCCTTTCACTGCTGCACTCTTTTTGTCTTACTTTCTACTTGGTTCACCTATTGTTATCAAGTGTAAGATTGATATTATCAAGTGTAATTTTGAGAATAATGAAAAGAACTATGGGTGCTGTTCTAGATTTTCAGGTAGGATAAAGACAGGATAAAAAGAAAAATCAAGTGCCAGAGAAATAGTACAGCACATAGAGTGCTTGTCATGCACATGGTCATTCCACTTATATTATCAGCATCACATGTGGTTATCTAAGTTTTGACAGAGTGATCCCTGAGCACAGAGATAGGAGTAAAGAAAATATAAAAGATAAATCAATTTACTTGGTTATTTGAAACCAATTCATTAGAGTCCTCCAGTAATTTACTTGGTTTTACCTTATGCTCATTGAGGCAACAATAAGAAATGACTGAGCATCATAGGTAATGAATACATCCATTATAAATATAGCCTTACATTTTTAGGAATAAGAACATAAGAGAAAACTTGTTATAAAACACATCTGTAAACAAATAATATGTTTTGTCATTAATTTGATTCTTAAAATGCAAATACAAAATGTTAATGAGAGATCCTCCATCTACACAGATATTTTGAAAGTAAAAATAATTTTATGGTCGGAAACAGAGTATGGGATAAGATTCTTGAATAGTATGGGGTGAGCTGCAGTTGCATCACCTGCACTACATGGTCCCATGAGTATTGCATGTTGACTTCTGGATCCTACAAGTACTGGCTGGGTAAACCAGGTAATCCAAAACACCACAGGACCCATGCAATACTGCATTCATAAGCCAAAGATCAAAGTACTAGCAGCCCGAGGTGGCTTAGAATCACTGGAAAAGGCCCCTGAGCCTTCAGAACAACTTATGGAGGGATTTCTAAATATTATTCATTTCACAAATTTATTTGTCAATTTATTGGCAATATATCAATTTCTATTGTCCATGTTGTGATTAGAATCTTGACTGGCAGTATTTGAACTGAAGTTGATTCATTTTGAAATTCATAAACTCAGGAGAGAAAATTCACTCTTGCATTAAAAATATATTCAGTCAATGCAATCACTTCATAATATTATCTGTACTCATATCTAATATGAGGTGAGGCAAAAATTATGATGTAGGTACTGGACATTTTTAGATGATAATGAAAAGTTATGTCTCAGTAAATGATTAAAGATTAAACAATAGGGATTCAAAGTATATAGCTCAAGCAGTAAAACACATCACTGCATGTGTGTGTCCTAGATCCAGTCTTGGGTACCACATATGCACCCTACATCCAGAATATCTGGTTGTATATCTCCAATAGACATCATAAATTAACACCAGAAAATATTATGCTACAAATTCTTAAAAAATTTCTTTGATCTATAACTGTATTTCTAATTGTCAGTTGTTGACATTCTGCTGTAAAAATATCTCTAACTGAATAAAAGAGGAGATGGAAGAATTTTTCTTCAATTCTTGATTATAGAACAAATCATTCAATTATCGCTTGTCTTATTTAGCATGCTTTATATGTTTTCTATATAAAAAGCACATTATGATTTTTATCTAATTAAAATATGGTTTAGCTGTCAAACTATGTAAATACCAGAGAAAGTTTGATAAAAATTATGGAAAGTAAAAAATATAAATGATAATTATAATTTATTTTTAAATTAAATAATTAAGATATAGTCTTCTAGAATATTTGATGATTGTAATACAAAATTCTCTAGGTAATACTGTGGGAATGAAAATGACCTTACACACAGTCAACTCAGGTTTGATCTCTGTCATCCCATATGGACCCAAGCATGGCCAGGAATCATTTCAAAGAATAGTCCCAAAAATAATCCCTGAGCACTTCCAGGATGGAGCACCCCCCGAAAATTGCTTATATTCACAATATTGCACATTAAATCAATGACATTTAAAGTGCTATATTTTTAGTCTTTAGACAGTATCTACTAGAAGGTCAGCACTAAATAACAATCATAATACAATATAAGAATGTAGCAATTCAGCATGTTTTACAACTATAACTGTGCAATATAATAAATCATATATTTTATTATTTTATCTTTAATGTTTGTTGGGGGGCTAAGGACTAGCTTTTGTCCAGCTATACAGGTTGATAGTTTGGTGTCCAAACCACAGTATTGTTTACATCTGAGGTGCTAAAAGCAACTAGGGAAATAATCCAAAGTATTTTGTGATTATGTAACTATAGGGATCAAAACCTGGGCCCCTACCACATCAGACTTGCAATCTAACCTGTGAACCATCTTTCTAATCCTTTGTCATATATTTTTTATTAGAAAAATAAAACTAAAGTCAGGTATCACTAGCATTTTTCTTTCATCCCCATTTTCCTCAACCCACTCTTTATTCTGCCCTAAATGCTGTTAGAAAAATAATTTTTTGAAAAATAATTTAATACCAAATTAGATTAACCTGAATGATGTGCCCAACTTACCGTATATACTAAAGTATAAGTCAGCCTGAGTATAAACCGACCCCACCCCAATTTTACCCTAAAAACTGGTAAAACTAAGTGAATCGAGTATAAGCCGAGTTGGAAAATGCAGCAGCCACTGGTAAATTTCAAAAATAAAAATATATACCCAAAATAATTGCAATAATTGAGGAATCAATAAATAAATAAGTAAATACATGATTATATTTACAATTCATGATTGTTTGATATACTGTATACCGTTAACATACCACATTAATTCCTAGTATTCAATGGCAACTTTAATAAACAGAATAAACCATTTGAGACAGTAAAGCATTATAAATAAATGGTTAAAAATCCTGAATCCACATAATCCAAAACCCCTGATTATAAGTATTTAGGATTTATAAACATTTATTTACATGACTTAACTGCCTTAAATGGGTTTTTCACTTAATTAAATATGGCATTGAGTAATGTGGATTAAATAGTTCAATAGCAGACAGTTCAGTTCAGCCGATTATCCTCAGCTGAGACTTGTGAACTGAGTTGAAGCACTGCCCCCTCCAGCAATAGGCAGAAGATGACTGGAGAATATTTGAGTGGGTACATGCCTACGGAATCAAATAACCTATATGACCCGAGTATAAGCCGAGTTTGGGGTTTTATATTCAAGTATATAGGTATTTTGACTAAATTATAGAGATAGCTAAAACTTGCAACTCCTATAGCAAGACTGACAAGTAAAATGTCACTCTATGAACCAGACATTAAAAATCAAAATGTTGTTTAAGGATGCTCAGTAAATAAAATACAAGTCGAGCTTCAAGGAATATTAACATATTACAAATAAACATGCAATACAGTTGCAGTACATATAGCATATACCAGTGGTTGGCAAGCCGCGGCTCGCGGGCCACATGCGGCTCTTTATTCTTTTAATGTGGCTCTTCTGTGTGCCAGGCTGCAGCTCCAGGAGTCAGTACTCTGCTCCTTGCCTCTGTCAGTACCCGCCCTGTGTGCAGCCCTGGCAACTAACTTCAAGAGTGTAAGATGATACCCAATATCAAGCCCAAACAAAGGTATTCCCCCAAAGTCATCCTTTCCTAAACCTCTTCCTTTGATATGTAAAAGCCCACTGAATACATTCTGTTGACTCTCTCTCTAGACCTGAAGCCTCCTGGTATTGGAAATTGGTTTTAATGAAGAAAGAGGTGTTCTAGCTTTTTGGGCTCCAGAGAGAGAGTATAAGGTAAAAGGCCATGGACTCCATGGTCATCCTTTCCTGGCTAGCTTGCTTTATTATTTCTTTCCTGCTACCCTGCTTCTTCAGACCAGGTTGGGTAGGTTTAGAAATACAGTGCCTGGAATGATATTAAAACACATATTTTATTTTGCACAAGAGTGGGCATCTTCCATGAAGAGATTCTTAACCCAGAGTTTTCTTTTCCATGGATTCTCATGTTCAGAGTACTCATGATTAAGTGCCCTTAAATGCTGTTTTTCATATTATTATGATTTTCTGCAGAATATAAGTACCAATCAGAAATTTTTGCAAGAGTGGAAACATTTCAATATCTCCTTCTCAGACCCAGCTATCCCAGAATCAGATTCTTTTTTGAACACATCTTATGTCTCACTGTAAAAACTACTTGTGAAACTCCCCTGCAGAGAAATATTAAGTTAAAAAAGAAAATGAACAATGTCTGCCAAATACACAAGCATAACTACCCATTGCAGGTGCCCTGAAGCCCCCGAGGGGACCCAGCCAGCGGGAGGGAGCTGAGAGGCAACCACACCTTTATTCAGTAGGGCTAAGAGTGCACCATACCTGTCAAGAAATCAAAGAGGTTAAGAAAGACCCAAGACGGACATTGTCCGATCAAAGGCGTCTTTAATGGAGAATGTGCCTGCTTTTATAGACAGGCAGAAAGGGACTGGCGAAAGACAAATGTCAATCATTCTTTTGGCACGCAGGCCACAGCAAGGCATTGTCTCCCAAATATGGAAGGTGGGAAATGGTGAGGGGTGAGGTAATTTTGCACGTGGGTAGTTTTCACGGAGACACTTAGTGACCCTGGGAAGAGCTTGTTGGTTACATTCCCAGGCCCTTAACAGATTTATGGTGGGGCAACTCCTTAAGAAGTAACTTTGTAACACCAATGTAACAGAGAACAAGAAGGCAGACCTTATTGATCTAAGCAGATGGACAGGGGGGAGTATAACTATTTTCAGGGAAGCGAAACCAGGCTGTGTCCTTCTCTCAAGGCTCAAAGAATTATTTATCACTTTGTGGCCACCTGTTTCCTGATAGCCCAGGCTTGTGGCGAAGCTGCACGTAGACTCCTTGCTGTTTGCATTGCACGGCTGAAAAAAGGCAGAGGGGCTGAGAAAATGGCTTCTGTCAGGCCATGGTAGCCAACAACCCATTCCTTGTCCAACAGGGTCTGTGTCAAGTCAGAGTTCTGCTCTCACAGGAACTGCACTACTTTTTCCCTCTTGCCAACAAGGCGAGAGAGCACCCTTCCCCTGAACAGCCACTTCACTTCTTCAAGGAGAAGATGCTAGTAGTGGGCATCCATACTCTAACCCAGGGTGGTGAATAGCCTGGATTTGATCACAATTGTGAATTTCACAAATTATCTTTACTGTGTCATCTGTCACAGAGTTTAGTTCAGCAGTGTTTTTTTTTAATCCAGTCTATCATACAATGAGTGGATACAATGTATGAGTGTGCAACTTCTGTTTTCTGTGACTACACAAAAACACTGAGCCATGTACAGTACATCATTTGTACATACATCAACACATCAGAGTATTATTATGTGTGAAATGAGTCAGAAGGAGAGGTGTAGACACAGAATAATCATTTGTGGCATATACAAATAATAAATGGCAGTATGGTAATAATATCTAGAGAAAATAGGGATGAGGGACAGGAGAACTAGTCCATGATAAGAAGCTTGCCATAAAAAGTATAGTGAGTTCAGTTAGAATAGAGAAAGTTACATTATGACATTGATAGTTGGAGCTTATCACTATGGACAAGAACTGGATGCTTAAAATGGTTAATTGACATGCATGGTACCCTTTAATTAACAATATTACAAACCATGGTGTCATAAAGGAAAAGAGAGATAGAAAAAAGCAAAATGCCTGCCCATGGCATAGGCAGAGGAGGGTGAAGGGGAAGGAAACAAGGGATATTAGTGGTGAGGAAAGTGCACTGGTGAAGAATGGTGTACATTCTATGATTGAAATGCAAGTATGAATAATTTTGTAACAAATATGCTTAAATAAAAATATTTTAAATGTTTCAGGGACTCTATCATAATTCCTTTATGATATGATATCATATGCCTTTAACAAAGTGCCATTTTTGTTTTTGTGTGTATTTTAGTTTGGTTTCTTGCAGCACACACTAAAGTGTCAATAGATTATTTTTCCTGTCAGTGAAATAACTACTTTTCTCTGGAAAACTGTTCTTGATTTAAAGATTGTTAAAAGTTTTTTTTTTCTTTTACCTGTTTCATCTCCATATTGTAGGGTTTCAAATTTTCAGCACATTTTGGTTATCAAGAGAAAACGTTTTGAAATGTTTTGCTTCCTTATTATCAGAAATCAAAGCCTTTTTCCTCAAGAAGGGTGTTCACTATCCAGAATTAACAAATGACCAGTGGATTCAAAAACTGTATTTCATGGTGGATGTTACTTCACATCTAAATCAGCTTAATCATAAACTACACGGAAAAGGAAACACAATTTTTTTCGATATTAGAAGATGAAGTGGGACCCAGGAGATAGCATGGAGGTAAGGCGTTTGCCTTTCATGCAAAAGGTCATCCGTTCAAATCCCGGTGCCCCATATGGTCCCCGTGCCTGCCAGGAGCAATTTCTGAGCATGGAGCCAGGAGTAACCCCTGAGCACTGCCGGGTGTGACCCCCCCCCAAAAAAAAAGAAGATGAAGTGATTTCATTTGAAAAAAAATTATATGTGTTTTTCTAAAGATTTTGACAGAGAAACTTTGATTCACTTTCCATGTTGAAACATAGCCAAGAAAATAATTTTGATATTGAGATTACCTATTAAGGTCATCGGTTTGAATCCTGGTGCCCCATATGGTACCCCGTGCCTGCCAGGAGCAATTTCTGAGCATGGAGCCAGGAGTAACCCCTGAGCACTGCCGGGTGTGACCCAAAAACCAAAAAAAAAAAAAAAAAAAAAAACCCAAAGAACTATGGAGCTTGAAATTTCGATGTCTTTGTGCTAATTTAGAAAGACCGGAGAAACGCAAATGTGAACTTATTTCACAGCACAAGTGGTCTGCTTTGAAAGACCAGGAGAAGGATGATATGTTGATTTGTAACCCCTGGAATAGTATTCCTGACTCATATAATCAACTAAAAAAGCTAACGTTTGCTGGTCTTTCCTTGTTCAGGTCTACATATTTATGCAAACAATCATTTTCAAGCATGAATCTTATCAAGAGTAAATTGAGAAATTGTCTCATTGATGAGAACCTGAAATCATGCCTAAAATTAAAAACAACAACACATAAACCTGACTTACTCAAACTATCCAAGAAAATGCAAGGCCAATGTTCACATTAGTGTTTGTGACTTTGTCAGTCATTGTCAGGATATACTTTTCTCTACATTGTAAGGCAAAATTTACGGAATTTAATGTTATCGATAAATAATATATTTCTAAAGTTTTTGTTTTATATAGTTGTGTTATTTGTATCCCCCAGCCTATGGGGATAATTGCATGCACAATATTCTCAATAAAAACTTATTGAAACTAAAAACAGTGTACCATCCTATGTATTTTCGGTTTTAAAATGTGGCTCTCAACATAAATATCAATCGTGGTGAGATTTGGCTCAGTTGGAAAAAAATAGGTTGTCCATCACTGGCATATATTATCAAAACTAAAATATAATCATACGTATTCATCCTAAAGCTTGAGAATCATTCAGAGTATTGATGAAAAAAACAATTAGAAAATAAAAGCTCTAACACCAGGAAGAGGATAGACTTTATAAGTTCAGCTACAAGCAAACAAAAAACAGGTAAGCTTTTTGTTTAGAAAATAAAAATAAGTGCCCAGAGAAGTATATTTTTCCAGAGGGCCAATAAAAAAATTTATCAAACTGTATTTGTTGTTCCTCTTATCCTTCATCATCAAAGCTAAGAGCAATTCCCAATTGAAAACAGAAGCTGTATATTTGGAATTAGAAATTATGTTGACTCCATTATTTAGTACTTTTAATATTCTGGTAGCTAAGATTTTTGTTTTGTTATGATTACTGAGAAATTATTGAAATTAAAGATGTTAGACTAAAATAAATGATATAATTATCAAAGTGGACTGCAGAGATAATAGAGAAAAAAAGGGCACTGCTAAAAGAGAATGGAAGTGATCAAAAACAGAAAATTGTCATATATAAAACAGGCTTTTTTACCTCCTAAGCACTAGAAAACTTCAGTCCTAAAATATAGCACTTTCTTAGGTGGGAATTTTCCAAGAAACATTCTGTTTCTTGGTGTAAAATCAGTGCAGATGTCAAACATCTGATGGCGGAAAAGCAAAATTATATTTAGCTTCAACCCAGACTTTTTTGGAGATTAAGATTTACGTTTGCTTCCAGAGGCATATGTTCACTTTGAATGTTAGTGTGTTGATGAGGAAAGAAGAGAAATATTTTAAGGTAACAATCCTAAAGACAACAGGAATTGAAAACAAATAACATTTGTTATTTGTTTATTTGTTATTAAAATACCAAAGAGCATCCAATCTAAATAAGGTAATATGAATAAAACGATAGTTTTTAGTAGATTCACTTACCCTAGAGAAATTGCATATAACTAATATAAAGTCATATTTTTTATTCTACAAAAAGGAAAAACATGAAAGAGGGAAGAATTAAGCAATTTTGAACAAATTTAAGCAAGTTTAATTTAGAGAATATGTTCTTCATTGCACATGTAACTAGATTATTTATATGTTGCTCAATCTGTCATAAAAAATCATCATTTATATTTGGATCTCAAGTACTCAATGTGCAAAATATATTAGCATCTCATTTGACATTAAAAATAAATTTCTTATAATAAAAATATTATATATTATAATTATTATAATAGAAAATAGATACGCTCTAAATCAGCACAACTTTCTTCTTGCAATTTCAAGACTGCTAGAATGAATGATACTTCCTCGACTCAATTTCTGCTGTTTGTTATAACTGTGGATTCTGAAAGTTTATTAAGCTTCACCTAATTATTTTAGAAATAAAAATGTTTTTAAAGGTGTTGTAGATTTGTTTGTTTATAGTTTTATCCAAAATTCTTGGGTTCTGCACTCAACAATTATTTTTTGGTTTTGTTTTGGGGTCACTCCTGACTCAGGGGTTACTCTTAGATTTGCTCTCAGAAATCAATCACTATTGGCAGGCTGAAGGGTTCATATGGAATTCTGGGGATCAATCTCAGGTCAGGTGCTTGCAAGGCAAATGTCCTACCTACTATACTACCACTCCTGCCCCTGTACTTGGAAAATATTCCTGGTGGTACTTGAGGAACTATATGGGGTGCCAAAGGTCAAATTGGAGTTGGTAAACTGCAAAGCAAGCACCCTACCTGCTGAATTATCTCTCTAATGACAATTCCATTAAAATAAAAAAAAACATTTGAAAAGAGAAAGATATTGAGAAATTATGTGGGAGATTGTGAACACTTATGGTAGGAATGTAAATTAACAAATCATTGTAAAATGTATAAAGAGGTTGATAAAATATTCAAAATAAAATTACCATATTAGCCAGTAATTGCACTTTTGCCTACACAGCCTAAAATAATGACATTTATATTTCTTTTTTTAATTTCTTTTCTTTTCTTTTTTCTTTATTTAAACATCTTGGTTACATATATGATTGCGATTAGGTTTCAGTCATGTTAAGAACACCCCCTTCACCATATTGCTTTCCATAGAGGTGGGACTAGACGGCATTTCCACCAGCAGTGGATAAGAGTTCATTTCTCTCCACAGCC
>PVKC010014290.1:10244-22431 GCA_004027635.1 Crocidura indochinensis
TGATTGTTCTCATTCTTTGTGATGTGTGCCAATCTCTGTAGTGTGAGGTGGTATCTCATTGTTGCTTTGATTTGTATCTCCCTGATGATTAGTAACAAGGAGCATTTTTTCATGTGTTTTTTGGCCGTTGTCAAAGTGTCTGTTCATTTCTTCTCCCCATTTTTTGATAGGATTAGATGTTTTTTCTTGTAAAGTTCTGTCAGTGCCTTGTATATTTTGGATATTAGCCCCTTATCTGATGGGTATTGGGAGACTAGTTTCTCCAACTTGGTGGGTGACTCTTGTATCTGAGGCACTATTTCTTTTGAGGTGCAGAAGCTTCTCAGCTTAATGTATTTCCATCTATTGATCTCTGCTTCCACTTGTTTGGAAAGTGCAGTTTCCTCCTTGAAGATGCCTTTGGTCTCAATGTCATGGAGTGTTTTTACCAATGTGTTGTTTTATATACCTTATGGTATCAGGTCTGATATCAAGGTCTTTAATTCACTTGGATTTTATTTTGTACATGATGTTAACTGGGGGTCTATGTTTGGTTTTTTGCAAGTGGCTAACCAGTTTTGCCAGCACCAATTATTGTAGAGGTTTTCCCTGCTTCACTTAGGATTTCTTTCTCCTTCATAAAAATTAGGTAGCTGTATGTCTGGGAGACAATGTCTGAAAACTCAAGCCTATTCCACTGATCTGAGGGTCTGTCTTTATTCCAATACCATGCTGCTTTGATAACTATTGCTTTGTAGTATAGTTTAAAGTAGGGGAAAGTAATGCCTCCCGTTTTCCTTTTCCCTAAGAGTGCTTTAGCTATTTGAAGGTGTTTATTGTTCCAGATGAACTTCATAAGTGTTTGATCCACTTCTTTGAAGAATGTCATGTGTGTTTTTAAGGGGATTGCATTAAATCTATATATTGCTTTGGGGAGTATTGCCATTTTAATGATGTTAGTCCTGCCAATCCACGAGCAGGGTATGTGTTTCCATTTTCGTGTTTCCTCTCTTATTTCTAGGAGCAGGGCTTTATAGTTTTCTTTGTATAGGTCCTTCACATCTTTGGTCAAGTTGACTCCAAGATATTTGAGTTTGTGTGGCACTAATGTGAATGGGATTGCCTTCTTGACTTCCTTTTCTTCCCTAACATTATTGGTGTATAAAATGGCCATTGATTTCTGTGAGTTAATTTTGTAGCCTGTTACCTTGCTATATGAGTCAATTGTTTCTAAAAGCTTTTTGGTAGAGTCTTTAGGGTTTTCTAAGTAGTGTATCATGTCATCTGCAAATAATGAGAACATGACTTCTTCCTTTCCTATCTGGATTCCCTTGATATCTTTTTCTTGCCTCATCGCTATAGCAAGAACTTCTAGTACTATGCTAAAGAGGAGTGGTGAGAGCGGACAGCCTTGTCTTGTACCAGAATTTAGAGGAAAGGCTTTTAGTTTTTCCCCATTGTGGATAATACTTGTCCTTGGCTTGTGGTAGATGGCTTCATCTAGATTGAGAAAGGTTCCTTCCATTTCCATCTTGCTGAGAGTTTTGATGAAGGAGAAAGAAATCCTAAGTGGAGCAGGGAAAACCTCTTCAATAATTGGTGCTGGCAAAACTGGTTAGCCACTTGCAAAAAAGCAAACATAGACCCCCCCAGTTAACATCATGTACAAAAGTAAAATTCAAGTGAATTAAAGACCTTGATATCAGACCTGATACCATAAGGTATATAAAACAACACGTTGGTAAAACACTCCATGACATTGAGACTAAAGGAATCTTCAAGGAGGAAACTGCACTTTCCAAACAAGTGGAAGCAGAGATCAATAGATGGAAATACATTAAGCTGAGAAGCTTCTGCACCTCAAAAGAATGGGTGTTGGACCTTATCAAATGCTTTCTCTGCATTTCTTGATATGATCATGTGATATTTATTTTTCTTCTTGTTGATGTTGTGCGTGACGTTGATAGATTTACGGATGTTAAACCATCCTTGCATTCCTTGCATTCCTGGGATGAAACCTACTTAGTCATAGTGTATGATCTTCTTGATAATGCATTGGATCCTATTTGCCAGGATTTTGTTGAAGATCTTTGCATCAGCATTCATCAGGGATATTGGTCTGTAATTATCTTTATTTGGCAGCATCTGTCTGGTTTTTTTTATCAAGGTGATGTTGGCTTCATAAAAACTGTTTGGGAGTGTTCCCGTTTTTTTCAGTTTCATGGAAGAGCCTGGCTAGGAGTGGTAGTAGCTCCTCTTGAAAGATTTGAAAAAAATCATTAGGAAATCCATCTGGGCCTGCGCTTTTCTTTTTGGGCAGATGTTTGATTACAGTTTCAATTTCCTCAGTGGTTATGGGGGTGTTTAGATATTCTACATCCTCCTTACTTAAATGTGGAAGTTATAAGTGTCCAAGAATTTTTCCATTTCTTCTAGGTTCTCATGTTCAGTAGCATAAAATTTCTCAAAGTAGTCTCTGATTACCCTTTGGATCTCTGAAATATCTGTCATGATCTCCCCCTTTTCATTTCTAATATGGGTTATCCGATTTCTCTCTTTGTGAGTTTTGCCAATAGTCTATCAATCTAGTTTATTTTTTTTCAAAGAATCAACTCCTGCTTTCGTTGATCTTTCAAATTGTCTTTTGGTTTTCCACTTTATTGAATTCTGATTTCAGCTTTGTTATTTCCTTCTGTTTCCCTATTTTTGGTTCCTTTTGTTGGATATTTTCTAATGTTTTGAGCTGCGTCATTAAGTTATTCAGGTATGCCCCTTCTTCCTTCCTGATGTGTGCTTGTAGAGCTATAAATTTTCCTCTCAGGACTGCTTTTGCTGTGTCCCATAGATTCTGTTATTTTGTGTCTTCATTATTATTTATTTCCAGGAAAGTTTTGATTTCCTTTTAGACTCGGACCCACTGATTGTTCAGTAGCAGGGTGTTTAATTTCCAATTGTTGAAGTTTTTCTTCTGTGTGGCTTTGTAGTTCACATCTAATTTCAGAGCCTTGTGGTCAGCAAAGGTAGCCTGCAAGATTTCTATCCTTTTGATTTTAGGGAGGTATGTTTTATGTGTCAGCATGTAGTCTGTCCTGGAGAATGACCCATGTACATTGGAGAAGAATGTGTATCCAGGTTTTTGGGATGGAGTGTCCAATCTATATATACTAGTCCTCTTTCTTCCATTACTGTTTTCAGGGCTAGTATGTTTTTGTTGGGTTTCAGTCTGGTTGATCTATCAAGTGTTGATAGGGCCATGTTGAGGTCTCCCACAATTATTGTTTTATTATTGATTTCTTCTTTCAGATTTGTCAGCAGTTGTATTAGATAATATGCTAGTCTCTCATTGGATCATATATGCTTAATAGTCTGTTTTCTTCCTGTTTCACATATCCCTTGATTAGTGCATAGTGTCCATCTTTGTCCCTTTCCACTTTTCTGAGTATAAATTTGGTGTCTTCAGATATTAATATAGCCACCCTAGTTTTTTTGAGGGTGTTGTTTGTTTGGATGATTTTCCTCAGCCTTTGATTTTGAGTCTATGTTTGTTCTGACTATTCAGATGTGTTTCTTGTAGGCAGCAGAAGGTTGGATTCATCTTTTTGACCCATTTTGCCACTCTGTGTCTTTTAATTGGTGAATTTAGTCCACTGACATTGAGGGAGATGATTGTCATAGGATGTAATGTGATGAGATGATTGTCATAGGATGTAATGTGATCTTTGTAGATAAGTTTGCTGTGTTTGTTGGTCTCTCTTGTCTTAGAGTTGACCAGTCAGTTTTTCCTTTAAGTCTTGTTTATCATCTGTGAAGTTTCTGAGCTGTTATTTATCCATGAAGCTATATATTCTTCCTTCAACCCTGAACGTGAGTTGGGCTGGGCGCAGTATTCTTGGTGAGGCATTAATTTCATTCAGTTTTGTCACAATATACCACCACTGCCTTGAGAGTTTCTTGTGGCATGTCTGCAGTAAGTCTTAGGGATGCTCCTTTGAATGTAATTTCCCTTTTTGATCTTGCTGCTTTCAATATTTTATCTCTATCTGTGTGATTTGTCATTGTAATGAGGATGTGTCTTGGGGTGTTTTTCTTTGGGTCTCTTTTAGCTGGTACTCTTCGGCCATGCAGGTTTTGATTGCATGTAGTCTTTAACTCTGGGAGTATCTCTGTTATGATGTCTTTGACAGTTGATTCTTCCTGGAGATCTCCTACCTGGGTCTCTGGGACTCCAATGATTCTTATGTTGTTTCTGTTGAGTTTATCAAAGACTTCTATTTTCATCTGTTGGCATTCCTTGAGTACTTTTTCCATTGCCTGTTCATTTGTCTTAAGTTTCTTTTCCAATTTCTTCTTCTTTTGTTGAGTTTTTCTGCATCACATCTTCCAGTACTCTGATTCTCTCCTCAGCTGCTGATACCCTGCTGGCGAGGCCATCCATTGTGATTTTCAGTTGAGCTACCATGTTTTTCAGATCTGTTATTTCAATTTAGAATTTTTTGATTTCTGTCTTGATTTCAATCTCTGTTCAGATTGATCTATGCTTTCCTTGATGTTTTCAAGCATCTTCCATATTGCTATTTTAAGTTCCTTATCCGAGAAGTTAATCAGGTGGTTGGAATTTATTAGGTCATCCAAGGTTTCGTCTTCATTTTCTCTGCACGGTGTTTGCCTGCGAGGTTTCCCCATTGTAGTGTGGGTTTTCCTGCGTGTTGTGGTGGGGTTCGTTGGTTAGGAAGAGTGCACGGCTGCAAAACGAGCTCTTCTGCTGCCTCTAGTTGACAGTTTTTTTGGGGTGCGCTCCTGAGGCCTCTGAAGAGACCTTCAGGGATTCAGAAACACAGGCAGACAGGCACAGGGAGGAGTTTCCCTTGAAGTCCTCAGAGTGAACAAAGGCACAGCAGGGTGAAGCCTCTACAGGCCAGAGAGCTCAGCTTATTGGACGGTGACCCCACAGCCAGAATTTACTCACTGGGAAGCTTCAAAATGCAGTTTTTTTTGGGGGGGGTGTACTCTCTAGGCCTCTGAGGAGACCTTCAGGGATTCAGAAACATGGCCAGACAGGCACAGGCAGGAGAAGTTTAGACATTTATATTTCAAAGATCTATCTTAAATACTACAAATTTCTTTGCCACATTATTTAAAATAATCAGAATAAAAATAAATTTATAGATGGGCATTGTTCACATGTTAATAGTAATGCTCCAAATGCAGATAATTTCTATGTGGAAAACAACAATTGTCTGTAAAGCAGAATTGTGGTTTCTGGGGAAGGGATTGGAGGGTAGACATAATGAGATGATAGTCAAAGGTTTCAAAATTTCATCA
This sequence comes from Crocidura indochinensis, assembly GCA_004027635.1. NCBI lineage: Eukaryota > Metazoa > Chordata > Mammalia > Eulipotyphla > Soricidae > Crocidura > Crocidura indochinensis. The sequence continues at coordinate 15,546 of PVKC010014290.1, forward strand.
ATCCAAGAAAAAAGTCTAAATATTAATTGTTCATCATAGTAGTTACATAAATAATACCAAATGAAATAACTAAAAATTTTTCAGAACTCAGATCTCCTCAACATACATATACACAATGGTAAGTAACAATGATGTTGAACTGATAAATAAGGAATACACATTTTTCAAAATGTACTAAAGATTAAAATCAGTATACAAAAACATCGTGTGGTACATAATCTATATAAATTATATGGCAAAGATGACTCAATAAATATGTTTTTATTTTAAAATGAACTGACTACCATTACAGGGAGACCAGAGGGCTGTTGTGGGAGGGTTTTCAGGAGATAGCGGTAGAATGATACAAACACTATGGCAGAGGGCAGAGGGTTGGAACTATGCATGAAACCCTATATTTAACATAATTATAAATCATGGCATCTAAAATAAAGAATTTCAAGTCACAAATAAGTATTTTTTGTAAAATATTCTTTACAATAATAAATAAAACAAGAATATCTGCATAAAAATAGGCAGAGATTTCCCTACATGAATAAACAAAAAAATCTGATATTAACAGTATGTTGAGTTCTTAGCTCTGTCCTGACACCACTTCCAGAGACAACCTTCGATTCTGCAAACTGAGAGCTCCTCTCTGGACAGCCCTCCACTCAAGAGGCTGCCAGCCCCGGCCCACTTCTATGCTTCTGATCAACTAGCTAAAAACCCAGGTGTTCTCATGTTACTTTTCTCGGACTTCAGGTGTCTGCTACAAACCCAGATTATTACTTGTGCTTTCAACCAACTGCCTATAAATCATAGGTTCCCAGAAAATCATAGGTTCCTATTAAATCTTCTTAGAATTGATGTATTGGCTAGAATGACTCACAGGACTCAGAAACCTGTTCAACCAGTAAACTACCCATTAGTTATACCTGCTACTAATGAATGCAAAACATCAGCCAAAAGAAGAGTAATACAGGGCTAGATATGGTGAAAGAACCCAGAACTTAGAAGCCCTTTACAAAGAATATCATTTGTAGAATAGGTACATGTATTCACCATTAGCATCAGAACATAATCTTTAGTTCCTATTCCCTTCCTAAAAATAAGGAATGAAACTAAATTTCTCTTAGTTATATTGGTTTCTGTGGAAATTTGTCACCCACCCTCAGCAGTGCTCAAAAGTTAAAATTCCAAGCTGTGAGGCAACTATAAATTGAGGATCATCAATGAAAACCAAATATGCATGTAAATGTTTGAGTATCTGTCTGACTAGGAATATATGCATATGTAATCTATAACCATATATTGTAACTCTGAAACAATAAAAACCAAGTAATATATTGTTCAGGATTATACAAGTAAAACTATTTTTAAACCTTGATAAAAATTTCTACACAAACTATGTGACAATGTGGGTTTAGTTAGTAAAGGGGAACAGAATAGAGGTAATAGCAGTATAACTTAATGTAATAAACTGTAATTGAAATATAGATTCCCAGATAATTCTTGTAATTTCACACTCACTTCAGAATTTATATCTTTGTTCCACATATCCTTTGATATTTGTCAAATATTAGTAACATAAAAGAGCAGAGAAGTTAAAGACTGATTCATGTATTAGTGGGTCTAGTTTAGGAAGGGTCATTTTTTACAAGTAAATCTTGTCTTCCTTTTGTATGCAAATAAATCAGGATAAATCAGGTCTCAGAATTTCTGCATCATAAGAGGAGATGGTATCATAAGACCAAGAAAATATCTGGGAGATAAGTGTAATGAGATTTCTTTTTTTGTTGTTGTTTTTGTTTTTTGTTTTTTGGGTCACACTCGACAGCACTCAGGGATTACTCCTGGCTCCAGGCTCAGAAATCACTCCTGGCAGGCTAGGGGGACCATATGGGATGCCCGGATTCAAACCAATGACCTTCTGTACGAAAGGCAAATACCTTACTTCCATGCAATCTCTCCAGTCTCATGATGAGAATTTGGTGATGAGAATTCTTACTGAATCCTCTGGGTCATTGAAAACACAAGGAAATAAAATCAAAGCTAGACATACTAATAGTGCTGAAAGACAGCACATCTGGTGAGCCACATTGAGCAAGACAGCAATTACTGCAAGCCAGAATTTAAGTAGTAAGAAAACAGAGATACTATAGGGACACATTCAAATATTCAATATGTCAGTCTGTTAAGGGAATGAGAAAATTAACCCCAGGCAAAGAGAAAATATTGGCAAAAGACACTCCTGTTATAGAAAAATTATGTGAAAGATGCAAAGGACTCTCAAAACTCAACATTAAAGAAATAAACCTCATTAAGAAATGGGCAAAAGTTCTGAATAACAGCTCATCAAAGAATATGCACAGATGTCAAATAAGATTATGAAAAGATGTTCAACATTCTGTGTAATTAAGTAACTACAAATGTAAACAATGAGATATCATTACAGATGAATTAGAGTAGCCCAAAATCCTAAACACTGATACCACCACATGCTAGCAAGGATGAGAGACACAAGCATACCCATTCATTGCTGGTAGAAATGAATACTGGTTCATCTACTTGGAGAACAGTTTGGCAGTGTCTCATAAGACTAAATATACTTACAAAATTTAGCAATCGTAACTCCTGCTATATAAACAAATGAGCTGAAAATTTATGTCTATACACAACCAAAAAAAACCCTGCACACAGATGTTTACGAACAGTGTTATGCATAATTGCTAAAACTTGGAAACAATGATATCTTTGAGTAGGTAACAGTATAACTAAACTGTGTAACATGAAAGAAATGGAGGAAATTTAAATTCATACTATAAAATGAAAGAAGCCAATGGAAAAAAACTACATGCTGCCATTATAATGGTGATGCAAAAAGGCAAAACTGTGGAGATATAAAAATAATCACTGCTAGCAGAAGTTAATGGTACAGGAAGACTAAACAGAACACAGAGTATAATTAGGGTCCTAAGGTTATTCTTCATGACATTACTATGGTGAATCCCATATCATTACTCATTTGTTCAAAACCTACAGAATGTACACAAGAGTGAGCCCAAAGAAAAACTATTGACACTAGTTGATAATGATGCATTGGTAAATAACATCAATTCATCAATTATCACAAATGTACTGTTCCTTTTTTTTTTTTTTTTTTTTTTTTTTTTTTTTTTTTTTTTTTTTGGTTTTTAGAACATCTGGCAGCACTCAGGAGCTACTCCTGACTCTATGCTCAGATGTTGCTCCTGGCAGGCTCGGGGGACCATATAGGATGCTGAGATTCAAACCACCATCTATCCTGAATAGGCTGCATGCAAGGCAAACTCCCTACCACTGTACTATCTCTCTGGCCCCACAAATGTACTATTTTTATGAAAGCTTTAATAGTAAATGAGGTCTTGTCTGTATGGACATGGGATATAAGGCAACTCTGTCATTTCTGCTGACTTGTGCTATGAAACTAAAGCTGCTCAAAAATTTGTCTGTTTATAAAAAATCAAATGAGGGGCCAGAGCAGTTGTGTAAGCTGTAGGATATTTGCCTTGCACGTGCTAATCTAGGACAGACTGTGCTTCAATGTCCCAGGGTTCCACATGGTCCCCCAAGCCAGGAGCGATTTCTGAGCACATAGCCAGGAGTAAACCCTGAGCATCACCAGGCTTGGCCCAAAAACTAAAATTAAAAAAAAGGAAAAGAGAAAAAGAAAAGAAAAATCAAATGAAAAATTTGAAAGATAAAGAATTCCACCTAATGAGGAAAAAAAGGAGGATTGGTTTTTCGCAAGAAGAGATATAAAATTTGACCAAAGATAAGTAAAAATAGATAGAAAATCTACTTTAGCATTATATAAGAAAAATATATTTTAATTTGAAAAAAAACAGTAAAGTGTTTATATGAAAGAAGAAAACTGTATTAATAAAATAATCATGGGCAGAAAGGTGAAGTGAATACTTGCACACAGCTGACCCAGGTTTGATTCCTATACTACCAGAATGACCTTTGAGCACAGCCGATATAAGCCTTGAAAATTGACAGGTATAGGGGCCGGGCGGTGGTACTGGAGGTAACGTGCCTGCCTTGCCTGCGCTAGCCTAGGACGCACCACGGTTCGATCCTCTGGTTCCCACATGGTCCCCCAAGACAGGAGCGACTTCTGAGTGCATAGCCAGGAGTAACACTGAGCATCACCGGGTGTGGCCCAAAAACAAAAAAAAAGAAAGAAAGAAAGAAAAAAGAAAATTGACAGGTGTAGTGCCAAAGCAATAATAATAATAATAATAATAATAATAATAATAATAATAATAATATAAAAATAAAACACATAACTAGGCTTCAGTGATAATTATGAGGACTTTTTTGTGTGTGTGTGTGGTTTTTGGGTCACATCCGGCAGTGCTCAGGTGTTACTCCTGGCTCCATGCTCAGAAATTGCTCCTGGCAGGCACGGGGGACCATATGGGGCCCGGGATTCGAACCGATGACCTTTTGCATGAAAGGCAAACGCCTTACCTCCATGCTATCTCCCGGGACCCTAATTATGAGGACTTAAGGAAAACTGTAACCTAAATGCACATATTCTTATTTTGAGATTACCCAGGCTTAAAACAGCAGTATTTTCCATAATGTTCAGAAATTCATAAATCTAAATAGCTGGAACTAATTAACCTTTTAGTGTTGGCATTACAAGTGCATCTAAGAAGCAGCTTCTACTACGTTTGAACCACGTTTTCAGATGAGTGGGAGAAGAAATGTCAACAATTCTTTCAGTATATGGCAAGTCTTCTGATCCTTTTAAACTAAGAGATCATTATTTCAGCAAATTTGCTTCAATTGAGATAAATTCTTCCAATACTATGCATTTAAGATACATTGTCAATATGAGATACTTTTTTTCTTTCTAATTTTTTTTGGGGGGGCACACCTGGTGATGCTCTGGGGTTATTACTCCTGGCTATGTGCTCAGAAATCACTCCTGACTTGGGAGATCATATGGGATGTCAGGGGATCGCACCATGGTTTGTCCTAGGTTAGTGCATGCAAGGCAAACACCTTACTGCTTGCCCCAATGCTCCAGTCCTGAGACTCGATTTTCAAAAAAACAGCTAATGGAAACTATCAGGAAACTTTCAAGAAAGCTCTGTATGAGCCACATAAGAGTCATGTAAGAGCAAAGTATTATTATCCAGAATGCTGTTTTATAACCCAACACCTATTGAATTCTCCTGGAAAAATATGCTTCTTGTGATTATGATGTAGAATATAAACTGCGGGGCCCGGGAGATAGCATGGAGGTAGGGTGTTTGCCTTTCATGCAAAAGGTCATCGGTTCGAATCCCGGTGCCCCATATGGTTCCCCGTGCCTGCCAGGAGCAATTTCTGAGCTTGGAGCCAGGAGTAACCCCTGAGCACTGCCGGGTGTGACCCAAAAACCAAAAAAAAAGAAAAGAAGAAGATAAACTGCATAACATCACACAACATAAGAGGCTAAAACAGTCCTCAAAGAAAGAAAGCAAATAGATGACAATAGAACACTTGGATAATCACAGTGGAAACATCACCAGAATTAGTGAGGTCCCAGAGTTCCAGGAAGAAAATGTCAATGAGGAATCAGCACTCAACATTTGGTTACCTGCAAGACACATCAGAGAAACATCGACTCAGAGTTGAAGGTTGGAGGACAATCATTCAAGCAAACAACTCCATACTAATATCATACAACACAGACTTTAAACTTTAAAAGGTTATGAGATACACATGGAAATTTCTTAATAATTAAGGTACATATATACATATATATAACAAGAAATCACACTCCTAAACACTTATGAACTCAATGAGGGCTAGCAAAATATTTAAAACAACTGCTTAGATTTGAAGTAACATAACAATAAAAACACAATAATACTGGGAGGCTTCAATACTGCCCTGTTATCCCTTGATTGGTCAACTAGCCTGAAACTCAACAAAGATATACTGGCTCTGAAGGAAGCCAGTATATATATATATATATATATATATATATATATATATATATATATATATATATATATATATATATATATATATATATATATATATATATATATATATATATATGTATATATATATATACATATATATATGTATATATATATACTGAGAGAGAGAGAGAGAGAGAGAGAGAGAGAGAGCTCCGTCCCTTAAAAGCTAAATACACATTCTTCTCCAATAGACATGGGACATCCTTTAAGACAGACCACATGCTGGGCCACAAAACATGCCTCCATAATATAGAATACAAATTGTATTGACTACTTCTCCAGATCATCATGCACTGGAGTTATAAGTGAATTAGAAACAGACACAGAAAAAGTTTTAACACCTGAAAATTAAGTAGCTAACTACTGAACAGCAAATGGGTTAGAGATAAAAAAAAATCATAGAGGAAATAAAAAGATTCCTGAAAACAAATGAGAATGAAAATATGAATTATCAGAATTTGTGGGACACAGCAAAAGTGGTATTAGAAAAATTTATAACCTTGCAAGCATTCACCAGAAAGAAATTTTGCTTATATATGGATGGACATGGAGAGTCTTATACTGAGCAAAATGAGTTAGAGTGAGAGGGATAAACATAGAATAATCTCACTAATCACTGGGATATAAGGAAAATAAAAGACAATGTGGGGATGTTATCTATAGATAATAGAGATGAAAATCAGGAGGTCATTCCATGGTAGGTAGTTTGCCACAAAAGCAGAGAGTTCTAGTAGAGTAGAAAAGGTTTAATGTGGAAAGGACATCCATTCATGTCACCCCTTCATTTGCAGTATTTAAAAATCACAAGAGCAGGGGAAGCAAAAGTAAGAGAGCAAATGAGTGAGAAAGAGAGAGAAGTAAAATAATAGAAAGAGAAG